>JALIZH010002051.1:137500-190744 GCA_030522465.1 Rhipicephalus appendiculatus
AGGGACCTTCTATGAAAGATTTGCTCGGAACGCCATAAAACAGACACGTAGCATGCATAGCGGTGACAGTTGCTGCTTCTGTTTTCTCTTCTTTTTTTTTACTTGTAGCTCCGATCACAGTGATATCATCGTGGTTCGGTCTATGACGCAGTTGCGCTTCTATTACACAAGCTGCAAGCATTGTGGTGAAACAAATTGTGACATATTCCCTGTCAACAGCTGCTTGGCAGTGCTAAGGCCTGCCTTGTCAGAGCTTAGGCTGAATCATGTGTGGTACACTATTTCCAGGAGAGGACGCGCCATAAAAGAAAATTCATCCCGAATGTTCTTGGAGAGTTCTCAAAGCGATGTGGTGGTGGTGAACAACTTTGTTCAAACCAGCGGATTGAGGCGTGGGCCGAGGCCGCGCCAGGGGCGGTGGAGAGACCCTGTCTCCCAGCCGTAGACGGAGAGTTTTATGGAATGTTGTGTCCTTCTCTAGAACGCTGTTTTTTGGGCGGCATGGGCCTGGCGTCCTTCATCGTCCTTCTTGCGCTCGTCAGCGTCTAGAACTCCCCCCATGGCAGCAATGTACTCCCAAGAAAAACGGATAGCAATTTCAATCGTTGCTCTTGCGCGCTCTATAGCGATCTGACGTCGGGCTCAAAAGCTTAGGTGGTCAAATTTGATAATATGGAGGATATTTACCAGGTTTACTGAGCGCACTCCGGCTCAGAGTACTCAAAAGGTGTTCTCCCCTTTCAACTCGCAAGAGGCCCTATGTGGCTTTTGCAGTGGTCCTTATAGCAGCCGAATGTTCAACTCGAGCAAGACCTTTCGGAATTTTCTGTCCTAAAAAAAAAGCAATAGCGCTGCAAACACTGTCTCGGTGCCAAAAGAGGCAGTCTAAAGTGTTGAAATTTTCTGTATTACCACGTGAGCTTACGAGAACACTTTGACTTCGAAAAAGCAATAAATGGCGTAGTACTTTTTCAATTAGCTGCTTTAGGACCCTCACCATTGTTGAGTGCGGTAATTGTGTGCTGTGTAGTTTTTCCATCTAAAAAAGATATATACAGCACGGAGAACATAGGAAGTCGGAGGAGTGGATCCTATGTGTAGGATAGCCAACCGAGCCAAAGCTTTGTTGGCAACCTCTTCGTTTCTCTCATTCTCTCTTTCTTGGATGAGAGAACATTCAGAGGCTGCCGATATCCTTGTGGCTATTGAGAGAGACACACAGAGAGAGAGAGAAAGAATATACGAAAGGTAGGGAGGTTAACTAAACACGTCCACTTTTCTACCCTACACATCGGGAGGGGATTAAGGGAGGAGGAAAGGAAGGACAGGTAGGTTAGCCAGTTCTCAGAAGAGAGAGAGAAAGGGAGAGAGTTCCCAATTTGAACAAGATTGCCGGACTCCCCAGTGTTCCTCGAGGAGACTCGATGATCAGCCCTTTACTGCAGGAAAGATCTTGGGAGCCTGGTCTCTCTGCGCAGCAGCCCAGAAAGCTGCACGAGCCCTCTTCCAGTACTTGCAGGCAACAGGATTGAACGAGCGCCTCTGAAACCCTGCACTGTTTGTGCATGTGTTGTCATTTTGAGAGGAATTTAAATGGAGATTGCGCAGGTCACGTCAGGGGAAGGGCATATAACTGATGGTCATTTAGAGCGACGGAGTCAATAGCAGGAGGTGGTACTTCGTCGCTCCACCTGCCCTTTTATCAGGTGGTGTGAAGAAATGAACAACTTAGCAGGTATAAAATGGAATCTACTCGCACAAGACAGGTTGGGTTCGAGTTGCTCGGCTGACGCCTTTCGTCCTGCAGTAAATCAGATAGGTTTGACGGTGATGGTGAGGATGTGTATAACTCATTTGTTAAACTAAGACCTTAAACTGCAACCACTCGAGATGGTTCTTCTGGCTCTTCTGGAATTACTGACGGCGTAGTATACTGACCGCAGTGTCTATTTTTTATTCAACCGTCAAATGTGCAGCGGCGTACCTAGAAATGTATGCGTAACAATGAAATATTGTATGAAAGTATTCTTTTTTATGTGTGATATCACCGTAATGGAGCGGCTCAATTGTTGTTCTTGTTGTTGTTGCTGTTAAACGCGAAGAATTTCTCAGCAAACCGAAGCCACTGTGGCCGTTTCTGTCTACCTATCTACCTTTCTAGCCGTCCGCTTATGTCTGGATTCTCCCATGGCCACCTGGTTTACTTGGTATATACCAAAACTGGCATAGGATGGCTGTAGTGATCCTAGAGAATTGGCTGGAGAAGGCAGCAAAGAAGGAGCCTGGTAGAAGAAATAGATGGGGACCGGAATAATGTAAATAAATGGCTGACGGCAAAGTGCTTTCGTTAAAACATTATATTTGGCGCAGCCTATGACAGGATCCGGTCTTCATCAGCCCTTTGTCCGTCTGAGTCAGCTTGACTTTCTTGGTTACCACCCCTTCTCCGCCTCCGTGGAACAGTGGCTACGTTGCTCGGCTGCTGACCCAAAGGTCGTGGGTTCGATCCCGGCCGCGGTGGTCGCATTTATGGAGGCGAAATGGTAGAGGCCCACGTACTGTGCGATGTCAGCGCACGTTAAAGAACACCAGATGGTCAAAATTTCCGGAATCGTGGTTTTGGGATGTAAAACCCCAGATATTATTATTATTGGTTACCACCCTTGCACGTACTACATTGCCAATTTCCATGCCTATTTTTTACTTAGGCTGTGCGGTTGAACACTTCTGTTGAAACACCAGAGCACTCAATTTAAGTGAAACAGGAATTTGCAATCATTGCAACCCACGCATTGATTATCCTCCCCAAGTTCTTGTCGGCGTGCGCAACATCGCGGGAGAGCCATGAGCAAGATAATGCACATATGACCTACGTATCTCTCGATAATGACCCAAGTTTTGACTAGCGCATCATAACAGCATAGCGTGCAGATCGTTTCAACAAAACTGATTTCCTTGCTCTAAAGTGAGTGTTGACGTTATATCTGACCATAAGCTATCCTTGAGGTGCCAGTGCAGACAACGTGCCTATAAGCCCCCCAATCTGCAAACTACTCATTTCTCATTTTTACAGTAAGAAATCAATCAAACTCGCTCAAACGAACACAAACACACATGTACACGTGTGTGTGTGTGTGTGTGTGTGTGTGTGTGTGTGTGCGTGCGTGTGTGTGTGTGTGTGTGTGTGTGTGTGTGTGTGTGTGTGTGTGTGTGTGCGTGCGTGCGTGCGTGCGTGCGTGCGTGCGTGTGTGTGTGTGTGTGTGTGTGTGTGTGTGTGTGTGTGCGTGCGTGTGTGCGTGTGTGCGTGTGTGTGTGTGTGTGTGTGTGTGTGTGTGTGTGTGTGTGTGTGTGTGTGTGTGTGTGTGTGTGTGTGTGTGTGTGTGTGTGTGTGTGTGTGTGTGTGTGTGTGTGTGTGTGTGTGTGTGTGTGTGTGTGCGCGCGCGCGCAAATGAGTTCTGCGGAATCCTGCAATGCAGGGTGCCGAAAGTGTTAAGAGAGGGAAAATAGACAACCACCCGTTTCTAGCACAAAGCCACAAGGAAATCTGTACGGATTTCTCAGAAAGCAAAGCTTTCTTAGTTGCCGAAAAATTCGTCCTGGTCCGGGGTTCAAACCCGGGACCAACGCCTTTCCGGGGAGGTCGCTCTACCAAGTGAGGTAACCAGGAAGCTAGCAATTGGCAGCGCGAGAGCGAATTCATCGAAAACTCGAAGCACATGGATATAAGTAATGTACATTATGTACATATAATCTGCGTATGTGTAGATAGATAAATAATACAGAATGATTATCTTCTCACTGAACATTTAGCAGCCATTCCCACAATACGTGCGATCTGCCGGATTGTTGTTGTTGACGTCAGCGTTGTCTTTGTTGTTGTTGTTACACAAAAGTATAGACCGTTGTGTGCAATGCACACATACCTTTTCTTTTACCGGGTGGCCATGAAGGGATTGCATACGATGTTAGTTTGTTGGCTAAGGTGTCCCTCTGCTAAGTTCGAAGATGGGGGGTTCGATGTCTAGGCAAGCGCAGCCGCCTTTCGATAAGGAAGGAATGTAAAAACAACGGCGTACTCCGCTTTAGTGGCACGTTAAGCAAGAGCCCCGGCTGGTGGAAACTAGTCTGGTGTCAACTCTATATGGCGTGCCTCACCATATCATGGTTACCATCATAACGTAGCTTTTACGCGTGATATCACAGAATTACAAAAAATCTTAAAGTACATCATTACTTTCGCTTTCAAGAGTAGAATGCCATAGTGTAATCGCACCATGTTCGTATCGCCTTCCCAAACGCTAGCCTCGCTTCGCTTCTGGCTAGGCACCTAAACCATGCCGCAAGGAAAGCCACAGTACGGACGCCTTTCGGCTCCCATATCCATGCATGTGGCGCGACGAAACACGGTGGAGCGTTGCCATTTAAGGGGCTCCCGTGGGTCCTTTGCGCCATCTCACGAGTAATAATCAACCATCTGCAACGCTGATGCACCATCGAGATGTTCGTACCACATAGGCGAAATGCTGCGTACGAATAGCTCGCAGTTAGTATGCTAGAGAATGTATGCGTAGTGGCCACGTGGCTAAACGCATCGCGCCATGGAGCGGAGTGTCCCGGGTTTGAATCACTGCTGCCGCTCCAACCAAAGATTTATTATTGCTTCTTTATTTTCATCTCCCTCAAATTTTCGTTCACGGCCAACGCTGATTTTTCGCTCACAGCCAACGACGCCGTCGACGACACCGACGCCGACACCGATAGTTCTGCGAAACGAGCACTTTAACGCTATCACGTTGTTACAGTAAAAGCTCGTTAATGCCGCCGCCCCTAATTTGGAAAATCGGATAATTCGGATGTTTTCGCTGGTCCCGGCAAGCTTCTGTATATTTAACGGCGTCAAACTCTCATTTAATTTGGAAAATCGGATAATTCGGATGGTGTTCGCTGGTGCCGGCAAACATATGTATTTTTTAACGGCTTCAAACTCTCGTGAATTCGGTCATAGTTGGCCGCGATCCGGTCAATTCGGACGATCCACAGAGCCCTCCAACCACGAGGTGCCGAAAATGTGTGACTTAAAAGAGCGAAAGCGGCGTTTGCGAACAACCGACACGGCCTCACGCCTTCAGAAACAAGGGTCGTCGCCAATCAGTTCACAATCTTACCACAATCGCGTGGTTCACGACCAAGGTTTCAGCGGTGGCGACAAACTTGTTTCATTATCTATTTCGTTTCGTTTTCGCATGCGAACTGCGTGGTCACTATTTATGATCGCGTCAATAGAATCTGTAGTCCAAGCTGCGACAAGCAGTCGTTTCCATTGGCACCCAAAATGACGAGTGGCACCAAAGGCCGCAGAAAATTATGTCAAACAGCAGCGTAAAAACGCCATCCTTTCTGCAGACACATCAGCATGTCCTATCGCAGTGCAATCATATATTACCACATCTCTGTAAGCACTGGATTACTGGAAGGTCAGCGGGTACATCTAACTGCCCTCGTCAAGCCCTTCACCGGAAAAAGCTGTCAGAAAACGATGCCACTGCTGCTGCCGAGACGTCAAAATCTCTGATCGCACGGCAACGACTTATTAGGCCTACCACATCTAGATAAGCCCTGTATTCCTGGAAGGTGCTTGGCGCTGTCCTTTAGCTGCACTGGTCATGCACTGAGCGGAAAAAAACCTGTCAGAAAACGTTGTCGCTGTTTCTGTAGAGACATCAGCATGACGGATCGCACTGCGACGATTTATTTCCACATCTACGTAAGCAGTGGATTCCTGGTAGGGGCTTAGCGCTGTAATTTAGGTGCACTTGGTCTAGAAGTGTAGTTTCGCAGAATTTTATTCTTGCAATACCAACCGAAAGCCGTTTGTGGCGCACGTCAGCATTCCTTCCTATTCGGCATCGGAAATGGCCAACTATATATGATTGCCTCCAAAGTAAAAGCTAATTTTCCTTATGAGAAGCTCAGAGTAGAACTCAACGCCCGCTCCACTGGTTTTGCGTATGTTTTCGTGCACTTATTTCTCAGCAAAGCTGCGTAAAAAAGTCTCACCAAGCAGATAGCGGCTTCTGAAGAATCATCCGAAATGACTATATACCACCGAATCTACCATACAATTGTTGCTTGACGTAGCAGCAAGTACGAACTCCTTTCCTGAGCCAGCGACACAGGGCTGAAGTAGTGACACACTCACGTGGTCCCATTTGCACTGCTGAATGCGTTAAGCGCAGGGTCTTCTTTTCGGAGCATTCTAACTGTACAGAAGCTTTCGTTACAGCAGTTCAAGTCCATACTCACCCGTAACGAAGAGAGATGTTCGAGCTTCCGGTGTTTTTTGCGAGAATCGGCCATGCTAATCGAAGGCAAGTCACCAAACTTTCTTACTAGCGTGTTGCTCAGCAAGCATTCCACTGCCAAGCATACTTTCCTCTTTTATGTACATTGGCACAACTGGTACAGCTTGGCCTTAGCGGATGGATAGCTACAAGTTTTAGCACATTGTGAATTATTTTCCGAAGTTCAGTTAAGACCATAAATGGGCAACACATCAGTCAGTCAATAAGTCAAGAACTTTATTGAAAGGTCCTGAGGAGCTTAAGTTGCCGGGCGATCCATGAGGGACACCCTTGCAGCCGATATACTGTTGGCGACGCCCGAGTCGGGGCGGGAACGCGGAGGCGTTCCGCGAGTTCTTGGGCCCTCTGGACTGCCTTTAGTTGGTGGTGGAGCTCAGAGCTCCTGAGTGCCTCTTCCCAGATGGACTCACTGGTGAGAGGTCCCTGAGGTAACGCGGGAGATTGCCAGAGCATGTGCGAAAGTGTACAATTAATTTCTGCACAATCTGGCATTGTGGAGCGATGTTCGAGTTGTAAAGGCTGAGTCGGGCCCGTGATGGGTATGAGCAACACATAAGCAAGAACTTTGATCTGAACACTGACTGTGTTCTTGTGTTCATACTTTTGACTTTCCGCATGATGGAATAAACTTTCTTAAGGATGTGCTGGTGGGCTAGCCGGTTGTACGTGACTTTGAGACCAGCAGCAAAAAATTCAAGGAAACACGGACCAACGACGACACACACAACGCAGGCGTTAACTTCCTTCCCAAAGTTGTCTTTTATTTTAAAAAACGCCAAGCCTCCTGCCTTGTCTGATGCTAAGTGACAAATTTTCTGTTGCTCGTCCCAAGCGCATGATGGAAACAGGATAACTAGAGTAGTTCGTTTCAATTAATTCGAAGATCTTCAAATGAACGTGTGTTGTTTGAAGTCATCCTATACGTCGACAACATGAAGAGCTGGAACACTCATTTTTTGGCGGCTCAGTTACCGAGGAGTTGGGCAATATACATGGGCGTCGGCCGGTAGCTTGCAAAAGGGGCACGTGCCCCCCCCCCCCTCCCCCCCAAGCCTCAGCAACACTTACTACACATGTTCTCTCACCCTCCCCCTAGCCGTAATGCAACACGGATTTGCACCCACACGACAAAATCCTGATGACTCTCATGGCGATATTTCGTAATTTCTATTATCAAGGCATTTCTGCCAGCTGGGTGTGTTTTCATGTATGTTGCACGTTGGCATATCCTCGCGAGGATATAAAGGATGCTTGAATTCGTTGATTTCTTCCAATTTTATTTTGTTCAGCACTTGGTGAAGCTCGCTGGGGCACTGAGGCCTCTTCTACTCACGCAGCAGTCTTGCAACTGAGATTAATTTCTGGGGAGATCAAACTACTCCTCTACTAGGTTTTTGAGGCACTCCTGAAAAAACAGAAAAAAAGTGATGTGGTGAGACGGAGCTGTCTGATAAGAATCAATTCCAGCATTTCGGCATTCACACAAGATCGTACAGCGCGTTTTTAAGGAAGGCTTTAGCGGAATGCCTACTAACACCGTCTAAGTATGCCTTCAAACGTACTCCAAACATCATCGGAATTCTATTCTTTATGCAAATTTCGGTAAATATATTGTCCATGCTATGTCATATGACTTCTTCTGTCTAGGGATGTGCGCGTTGTGAAACTCTTACGTTTCTTGCTAAAATTGGGTTTCAGTTTTCCGCCAGCCCTGCGTGTTATACGCAGTCTTAAGAAGAAGGCCCTTTGTCTCTCATGAGACGTGAAATGTGACAGTCCAGCGTCATCATGTGATCCCAGAAATCATCATCAGCAGCAGCAGCCACAACATCAACATTAAAGGAGTACTGACACGATTCTGAGGCACCCCAAAAGGGAACTCTATCGTTTCCATAGTGTGCACTGTCATCGCTCTCCACACACCGGAGCCACACAACGCGTACAAAATATTATACATTGATTTTAAAGTTCGTCACCCAGCATCTGCAAGCCAGCCCCACCGCAATGGACATTATCATGACAAATCAACACAGCTCACTGGGTTCGCGAAATTTGCGTCCTGCATGCAGCCTAAGTCGCAGAAATCACTCTCAGAGTCACTGGACGACAATGTACTCATCGTTGTTTACGTGAACCACGTGCGACTGACAGCAAACAGGCAACTGTTGCTAGTATGTCGCGAGTTGCAGTCTTCCCGTGACGTCAGAGCAGTCTTGATACGTCACTGCGAAGCCACCCTCTCGATACCGAAACCGAAATTGCTGTTTTAAGGTAGCGGTAATAAAAATGTATTCGATGCATTCCCATGCACCGCGACACTCTTTTTAGGGTTCTCGACACCCACGATTTTATTTAGAGCAACAATCCGAAAATATTTAAAATTCGTGTCAGTACTCCTTTAACAGTGTGGTTTTATGGGCCTAGTTGGTACATGATGTCAGTAACGCACAGCCTTGTCCTTCGCGTTACTTTCTTGTGCTCGTGTTTGAAACTTGCTGGAACCCTTTAACTACACATCAACATTGAAGTTGGCCTCAATAACCTTCACCATGAGCCACAACATCAAGAAAGACGGCTGCATTGAAAAAGTGGTGTATGATGAAAAAAGTAACCTGGCCTCCGAAGCTCTCATGTAGATTTTGATAAGGGTTCCCGTGATATTCTTCATTTCGTTTCTGTGGTTCCCACTATGACATAATTGGGGGCAGGTTCTCTTTCTTTGTCATAATATAAGGCCGGCGGCGTGGGACAAGAAGGGAATGTTGCAAGCCTGCCGCCTAACTGTGACCTTTTGGGATTAGATTACGCTTGAAAATTATTGACATTTCGTAAAAGTGTTGCTTGAGTGCCAAGCTGTGTGTTGGTTTCTTTCTTATGTTCTTGCCGTGCATTGTACGAAAATTTCTTCATTGCTAAAACTCGGTGTGGCTTATGAAGCCCACACGTGACTTTTTTTTTTAGTCCAATACACTGTTCATATTTACGTGCCTCTGCACGGCAAACTGGAGTGATAATAAAACAGCAAAAATCTTTATATAGTATTAAACGCGTCCATTTTGCCAGGCAAATGAAGCGCACTCATCGTTGTACGCGATTTTCCAAAACTGGTGACGTGCCGACACAGGCGTACAACTCACCAAAGCAGCATCGAACTTCTGCTTTTCCTCGTCGGTCATTTCGCTGTCATACTGCAATGCGATTGAGATAATATACAGTGAGCATCTATTTCTTACAATGAAACATCCAGTCTCAACGCACTGTCTTCAACTCCAACAAGAAGCAGATTTTCCTTATGCAGCGAGAACATTCAAAACTCGCAATCTGCTCGTTTTCGCTGCGCATTCACTCGTCTCGTTCAACGCCGTCGCGCAGCATCGAAAGCTAACCCGCAGAACATACACTTCTGCACGCAAGTCACTACCTAGAGAGCTGGAGACGCCATTCCGCACTCTATAGGTCAGCACATTCCCACAGCCAACCAGCAATCACCTCATAGCACCTACGAAATTCTCTCCGCAATGCATCTTCTGCGGACAACCAGCGTCCTCTCATCCTGTTGCAGGAAGCTGCCGAAAATCCCCATTCAAAGCAGCCAACTCTTGCCAGTCTAACGAGTTATGCCAAAAAGCCTTGGCCAGATCCAATTTCGACGATCAGTTAAAGGGGCCATGGCACGATAACCTGATTTGTGGTTTTCAGCGAAAAATAGAAGTAGAGCGTCTATTATGCCTGTACATGTATGAATAGTAGACTGTAAGATAATATTTAAGTGCAATACAAGCCCTAGAAATCGCATGCTATAAACACCGCCCACCGCCCGCGACTGCAATTTTGCCATTTCGTCTGTGACGTCATGGGCTGCATCGAGCTGAACCAAAGCTTCAGCCGATGTAAAACTTTCAATTTCAGCGCCAAGCTGAAGAAAGCTAATATATCTCGATCTCACGCGCAGTTCAACACGGAACAATATCGTTCGCCATTATGCAAACGCTCGCACAGCGACCTACTTCTTATGTCACGGCTTGGGAGTGCGCCAATGTTGCCCGACTCGCAAAGCGCTCGCATGTTTACTAAATTATTCAAAAATAAATTAAGTGCTCGACCAAATGTGCCAACATTTCGCAAGCTTATCTGTGAACGCACAATGATTAAGCCACCTAACACAGATTATGCTCGAAACATGAGTGTCATGGCCTCTTTAAAGGCTGGCCGCGAGGGTCCCATGACTGGGCCCGAGCTCAAGGCATCCTGAACTCAGGACGCCTCTTCTGGGCTCTCGTCTCAGATAATGGCGATAATTATCTCTTTCTCTCTGTATGTGTGCGTGCGTTCTTTAATCATCCGCTGGCTCTATTCGCTTTGCGGTCACTGCATTTACCGTGAGAACCAGGAATAAATCAGTGATAATTATTGTTGTTTGCTGGAAAATCCATATGCAAAGTTCTCATCGCACATTTTTTTTTTGTCTTAAAATAGTGTTACGCGCTTCCGTCTCAGTTGCAGTTTTTTTGGCTCTAAAGTTTCTTAACTTTGTTCCACTGTTGCTATTGCTCTCATAAATATTTGATAATGCACGTCTCCTCCTTGGAGCCTGCCTCCTTCGAGAGATGGCGCCCCGCTGCGTACGGAGCACCAGCGTCCGGTGCGGCGTGGATGGTGTTTGCACTGTACAAGACTTGATACTAAGTTAAGTTCAAAACTGCTCGATTCTGGATCAGATGGCTTTCGGACCCGCGTCACGCCGCGGCCACTTCCGCTAGGCAAAGCCCAAGATTTGTCCTCCACTGTGAGAGGGAATAGTTTTAGTCTATATGGACCAGTCCACAGTAGAGTATAGAGTGGTGTGGCGTCGCGAGCCCTTGCGAACATGCACTATTTTTCGTTTTAAGATTCTGTCTCGTATCATCTTCAGCTATTCTGCTTTCGCAGTAGTCATTTCATGCTTACATCTAATATCGATTTCGGGCAGCCAAGCATTTGTAAACGAGCCTTCTTTTTTTTCGTGGCTGTAGGGCGCTCCACACTGTCTAGACCGACTTGTATTATGAAGAAAATGCAATAATAATGACACTACGAGTATTTCTTGCAGCCTGATTCAACAGGGAAGAGGATATCGCTAATCGCTGCGCAAGTTGAAAATTCACGAATTTTTTCGACAAGCACTTCGCGACAGCTGTGCTCGTAAGCTACAAGGAACTTACCGCGAAGTCTTTCGCCTTCTGTGCTATGCAGTCGATCATCTGAAAAAATTCAGGCCCCGAATATTAGCGACGCTGTTCGTCATGTACTATCAAACAGAGCAAACTTTTATCGAGTTAACGAATATTAGTTTTATCCGAAATAAGCGAATAATTATAGCAAGTGTACGGACCAAATAGAAGCCAAGCTAGCGTGGTGGAAAATGCACGGTCAGCGAAGTTCTTGCTTATTTTTCATTTTACATAGTTCTATCATGCTTAATATTTATTGAAAAATTGGAGACCATATTATGCCCCCCAACTTTTGGCCGATCCCCCCTGAGTGGGTGGGTGCCAATCATCCAGGATCATCAATATCATCACTTATTGACCACGTCCAAACAACATTAAGATAAGATGAATGGACCAGAAGAGGGCAAAAGCATTCATGGTGGTCCGTAAAGGTAATCATTCTTGAAGAAACTTCACGGCATTTTTATACAGCTTTCTCCAAGTTGAAGCATTAAATGTTTGCTACTACTCATCAATCCGGAAAACAATGCAGTTATACTGCCGATCCAATTTTACTAACACACAACCTTCAGTAAGTGTTCCCTGCTGGTATTTTGTGCTGCCAAGTCATCATAAAAAATTCCTTGAACTAATTTGAAATCTTCATAGCCTACTGATCAGTAGCTGAGTTAAAAACCACAGACTAGGTGCCCAAAGCGATTCGCAAACAGTATTCGCCGTGGTGGCTTAACAGGCGAACGTGTTGCACTGCTGAGCATGAGGTCGCGGGTTCAATTTCCATGGGGGTGAAATAAAATTACACATTAGTGCTTAGATTTCGGGAAACGTTCAATAATCCCAGGTGGCCAAAATGAACCAGGAGTCGCCCACTCACGGCGTGCCTCGTCAATCATAATTTTGGTCCTGGCTCATAAAACTTCTATATTTATTGTTATATTTCAGAACAACTGAATTGATGATTATCCTGAGGAGTTGATGAGGGTAGGACAGTATTTCTGGTGAACCAGCGTTACAGGTACGGTTCTATAGGCTTGCCTTTTCGCAAGGGAATTGTTCATACAGCTGCGAACGCTTCGTTAGGCTAACAATTAAGGAAGAAGTCGGGTGCTGGTCTCGTACTTACCTTAGTTCCTTTTTCCTCGGGATTCTCCACATCCGCAACACTCTCAGCGCACTGCGTCAGTACCGGCATGGCACCCTCAACAAGCTGGAAATAAGTCGACGTGTTTTTGTTTTTGTTTTTTTTGTTTTTCATTTTACTCACTCAGCGTTCGTCAAATTACGGCAGAAAGCTGTGTAAGAAATGCCGTCAAATCACAGACTGATTACATAGATAGATAGATAGATAGATAGATAGATAGATAGATAGATAGATAGATAGATAGATAGATAGATAGATAGATAGATAGATAGATAGATAGATAGATAGATAGATAGATAGATAGATAGATAGATAGATAGATAGATAGATAGATAGATAGATAGATAGATAGATAGATAGATAGATAGATAGATAGATAGATAGATAGATAGATAGATAGATAGATAGATAGATAGATAGATAGATAGATAGATAGATAGATAGATAGATAGATAGAAAGCACTGATTGAGAGCTCTAAACTCCATGGGTAGGTTCAGTTTCCCCGTCCATACTTGCAATGCTGGAGCTCACTGGCGTAGAGAAGGGGGATTGGCAAGTTTCGCGACCCCCCAACACGCCCCCCCCCCCTGGCTACGCCATGCAAAGTTTTCAATTTTGCACATGTAACACGCGCATATAGAAATGCACGCACTAATACACTTAAAAAATAATTGATCACTCCCCCCCCCCCCCCCCCCACACGCACACGCGCCTTGAAGAATTCCTGGCTGCGCTGCTGATTGGGCTCATACAATGCCTGCCGCTAAGTTATAAATGTTTCTGCTGTACCCAGCGCACTAACCTTCTGGATGACTTCCGGGTTTATGTCGTCGGCGTCCGAGAGGCACTCCTCGCGCGCTTTGTCGAGCTTGTCCAGGATCTCCTGAGACTTTTTCCTCGTCAAGATTGAGACTTTTCACAAACATCTCCAGCTTTTTGATGAGGGTGTCCACGTCACCTGCGAGTTTGAGACTGATTGAAGAACGTGCTGCGGGAAGGGCGATGAGCCTATCTATAGCCGTGCTTACAACCTCAGAGAGAATCTTGGTTCCACCCGCGAAACCACCGTGCGGCTGTCCTTCGCCTCTAAAGAATAGTGGTATAGCTGTTTTTTGTATGCTTTGCTGGGCGTGTTGGTTCATGGTCTTAATGTAACCAAGTTTGTGGAAAATTGGTTAGACGATTAGTTGGTTAGTTGGATAGGGAGCCAAAACTTTTGTAACTATGATAAGAAGCTGATACTAACGACAACGATACCCTCAATAGGTGGCGTGCTTTGTTCAAAGAATTATGCCCCATAAAGGGTTAAGACTGTTTACTTGTGGTCTGCATCGCTCACTTTAAGTAAGGGCGCATGATTTTACAAGCAGCCGCGTCGGTGCTGCAGTGGAAACGATGATCGGCTGCTGACATTATAGACGCGGGTTCGATCCCGGCCGTGGTAGTCGCATTTTTGATGGGGGGCAAAAACTCTAGATGCACCGTATACATAGATTTAGAAGCACTTTAAAAGAACCCAACATGGTCGAAATCACTTGATTCCTCTACGGCATGCCTAAAAACCCCGTCGTGCCTCCAACACGTAAAACCCCAGCACTTATTTATTGATTTAACAAACAAAATACGATACCCATTTGTGCATGATATTGAAGTTAGCAATTATGCATGTTGTAATGAGCAATGACGCACTCACCATCAGCGTTCACCTTGGTGGAGACGAAGCAGAGAATCGCGAAGATGGCGACAACTTGGTACTTCATTGTAGTTTGAGCAAGAAAATGCGGGTGTGCTTATCAAGATAACAAGAGAGCCAACTGGCGGTAAAGTTAGCTATGCAGCTACTCTAGAAGTCGTACAACCAAAGTGCTTTTGATTGTCCGAGGCAAACTCTTCCAGCGATGGAACGCAAGTGCGATCTGGTGTGCCTTACTCGGTAAATTTATACGGCACAGCAGCAACCTTCTATGAAAGATTTCCTCTGAACGCCATAAATCAGACACGTAGTAAGCCCTGCGGTGACAGTTGCTCTTTCTGTTTTTCCTTCTTTTTTTACCTGTAGCTCCGTTAACGGTGATATCATCGTGGTTCTGTCTATGACTCAGTTGTACTTCGGTTAAACAAGCTGTAAGCAATGCGGCGAAACGAATTGTGCGGTGTTCCCTGATAACAGCTGCGTGGCAGTGCTAAGCCTGCCTAGTCATAGTTTAAGCTGAATCATGCGTGGTACACTCTTTCCAAGAGAAAAACGTGCAATAAAAGAAAATTCACTCCGAATGTTCTCGGGGAGTTCTCAAAGTTATGCGTAGGTGTAGAGCTCTCTCCAAGTCTGTGTCCTTCCCTAGAACGCTGTTTTCGGCAGGCATGGGCGTAGCGACCTTCATCGTCCTTCTAACGCTCGTCAGCGCCTCGAACTGTCCCATGGCAGGAATGTGCTCCCAAGAAAAACAAATTGCAAATTCAATCATCACTCTTCTGCGCCGCATAGTGCTCTGATGTCGTGCTTAAAAGCTTGACGTCAAATTGAGCATATGGAGAACATTTACTTGGTTTACGCGACTGCTACGGATTCCCCCTAAAAGGGGGGTGTTACGACGCAGTTCCTCAGGACCTCAATAAAGTTCTCTGTCTGTCTGTCTGTCTGTCTGTCTGTCTGTCTGTCTGTCTGTCTGTCTGTCTGTCTGTCTGTCTGTCTGTCTGTCTGTCTGTCTGTCTGTCTGTCTGTCTGTCTGTCTGTCTGAGCGTTCCAAATACTCCGGCTCAGAGTACTCAAAGGTTATTCTCACCTTTCAACTTGGAAGAGACCTTATGTGGTTTTTGCAGTTCTCCGAAGAGCAGTCGAATGTTAAACTCGAGCAAGAGATTCGGAATTGGCAGTCCTGAATGAACATAGCGCTGCAAGCATTGTCCTTTCACCACAAGAATCAGCATAAAGTGATAAAATTATCTGTATTACCACGTGAGCTCAGGAAAACACACTGAGTTCGCAGCAAGCAATAAACGCCATAGCACTTTTTGAATGAGCAGATTTAGGACCCTCGCCGTTGTTGAGTGCAGCACGTGTGCTTTGTAGTTTTTCCGCCTATATATAGACAGTACACAGAGCATAGGAAGATGGTGGAGGGGATCTCATGGGCAGGGTAGCCAACCATGCCAAAACTTGGTTGGCTACCTCTTCGTTTCTCTCTCTTTTTTCTCGGATGAGAGAACAAGCAGGGGTGGCCGATATAATATTGAGAGAGAGGGAGAAAGAATGTAGCAATCTTAAGGAGGTTAAATAGACTATACGTTCAAGTTTGCTACGCTACATACGGGGAGGGGAACACGGGATTAAAAGAGAGAGAGAAAGAGAGAGAGTCCCCAATTTGATCAACATCCGCCGGACTCTCCAGTGTTCCTTGAAAAGACTCGATGATTGGCTCTTTACTGCAGGAAAGATCTTGTGAGCCTGGTCTCACTGCACAGCCGCCCAAAAAGCCACACGAGACCTCTTGCTGTACTTCAAGGCAACAGCATTGAACGACTGCTTGTGATACCCAGCACTGTTTGTCTATGTGTTGGGATTTGGAGAGGATTTAAATGGAGATAGACAGGCGACGTGAGGGGAAGCGTATACAACCGATGGTTAACTAGAGCGACGGAATCAGTAGCAGGAGATGGTATGCGTAGCTCCACCTGCGCTTTCGTCAGGTGGCGTGAAGAAATTGAGAAATTAGCGCGTATAAAATGGAATTCACTCGCTCAAGACAAGTTGGTTGCAGATGATTGGCAGGGGCCTTCGTCCAGCAGTGAATCAGACAGGCCGACGGTGACGATGAGGAAGTGTATAACGCATTTGTTAAACTTAGACCTTTAACTGCAACCACTCGAGATGGTTCTTTTGGCCTCATTTATGATGGCCATAACCAATCATCGCGTGCATTACTGACTGCGTAGTATACTAACCGCATTGTCTGTTTTCACTTAGCCATCGAATTTGCAGCGGCGTACATAAAAAAATGTATCTGTAGCAAGAAAACACTAAATAAAAGAATACTTTTATGCGCGATATCGCGTTAATGAAGCTGATAAATTTTTGTCCTTCTTGTTGCTGCTGTTAAATGCGAAGAATTTCTCAGCGGGTCAAAGACACTTTGGCCCGCTGAGAAATCCACCGGTTTCATCGATTATCTTGTCAATTCCTGGCATTGGAAAAGGGAACAGGTCTGTCTGCCGGATGATGAGTCTGTAATCCATGCATAAGCGAAAAGTTCCATCTTCCTTCAGGCACGATCGTAATCGCTGGAGCAAAAGACGGCATGAATGGTCCTGATGATTCCCGCGTCCAGCATACCTTGAAGCTCCTGTCTTACCTAAGTTTTCGTTTCCTGGCTCAAGGCAAACGTTTTCTTTCTTACTATGTTTTTGTCATGCAGTTCGAAGGGAACTTCAATTGCTGTGGTAGCTGTGGGATAGGCGCCAACCGAAATGAGCTTCCGCATACCTCGCCTTTACTTCCTCGGCAGCGTTCCTGCAATACTGGAGCAATTTTCAACATTGACAGTTCTTTTAACGTTGTTCCACAGCATGTTGATTTGTAGAAGCTTCATGTCCGGTCCGGACAGAAGAACATGAAAATCAACACTAGCCATTACGAGGCATTTCACATTTACTGCCCGGTCTCTGAAGCCTTGGCTAACTTCTGCCTCGGTCCATATCGTGAACTCCCTGCAGGTTTCCTCACAGCTGCAAACCCTGGCTGATTTTCCATGCTGAATGTCATCACTGGCTACCATTTTTTTCATTAGCAGGCTCACTGAAGCACTATGACTGATCAGCGCTGACACGTTGGGAATATTAACGACCATAGCAGCGGATAGTATGCTTGGACTTACAATAAAAACAGCCTCTTGCTCCAGCACATATCCCAGCAAACAATTATGTGACGATTCTTTATGTACTGCGCCAATCTCATATATTTGATGTGATGCCTCATATGTAGCGCTATTATTCTCCAACGACAAGACACATTGTCTATATGATCCTGCCTCGTTCGGCACAGATGGTGCATTTTTCACCACGATGGCATCTGTGAAGTCGGTAAGTTATGTACTTCAAGCCGTGAAGCGGCTCCTCACGAGTCAAAGGTGCCTTCATTTTTATTTGTTTTCGAGATTCTTTCTTCATCTCTTGTAGTATGAGAGGGACGATGCATGATTCTGCAGGGTTCAGATCAGCATCGTACAGAAAGTACAGCAGACAGATTTTCTCTGAACGCCGTACAGCAGGCAAGTACCAGGCATCGCGGTGAGAATTGCTTTTTCTATTTTATGTTTTTTTTTTACTTATACCTCGGTCCTTGGTGATATCGTAGTGGTTCCGTGTATGACACAGTTGCACTTCTATTCTAACGGCCCCGTGGCAGCAATGTACTTCCAAGAAAAATAAATAGCAAATTCAGTCATTGCTGTCATGTGCACTGTGTGCTTTGACGTCGGGCTTAAAAGCTTAGGCGTACAAATTTGAGCATATAGAAAACATCTACTCGGTACAATATTAGCTGCAAGCTGCCGCTCATAGTAAACAAAAGGCGTTCTCACTTTTAAATGCGAAGCATTTCTTAGCGAACTTCGGCGACTTTGAGCGTATCTATCTATCTATCTATCTATCTATCTATCTATCTATCTATCTATCTATCTATCTATCTATCTATCTATCTATCTATCTATCTGTCTATCTATCTAGCCGCCTACGACTTTGTGCTCTCCTGGCCGTATCGTTAATGGGATTTATGCCAAAATTGGTATGGCATAACATGACTGTATGACGAACATGTTTGACTGGTCATATCACGAAAATCATGACTAACTTGTCATAAAAAGTATGATTTACACGCCATGGCCATCGTGCTCCTGAGGCCGTTTTCTTAACTTGATATATCCAAAACCGGTACGATGAGACATTTCTGCATGGCCAACATGAATGACAGGTAATAATATGAAAATCATGACTCGCATGTCATGTACAACATGATTGACATGGCACGCTCATGACGCGCTGACGGCCATTTCGCTAGCTTGATATACACCAAATTTGGAATTGCGTGACGTGACTGTATGATGAGCATAAATGAAAAGTGGTAATATGGAAATCATGACATGCCATGTGCAACATGACTTGCATGGCACGCTCATGACACTCTCAGGGCCGTTTCGCTAGCTTGATATACCAAATTTGGTATTGAGTTACGTGTCTGTATGACGAGCATAAATAACAAGTGATAATATGCAAATCATGACATGTCATGTGCAACATGACTTGCATGCCACGCTCATGAAACTCTCGTGGCCGTTTCGCTAGCTTGATATACACCAAATTTGGTATTCAGTGACATGATTGTATGACGAGCATAAGTGACAAGTGGTAATATAATGATCATCACATGTAATGTGCAACATGACTTGCATGCCACGCTCATGACACTCTCGTAGCCGTTTCGCTAGCTTGATATACACCAAATTTTTAAGGTGAAAGCCTTTAACGTCTCATGCTCACTCCCGTCCGTCCGTCCGTCCGTCCGTCCCTCCAGCTGTGCCTTGGCACTGTGCCAAGTGGGCGCCGGTCGCGTTGGACTCTACAGCGCTCGCGCTGTGCTCGCGTAGCGTTGCAGTGCCCGGCGTCTCTAATCTTGCAAGGAGGGAGACGCGCGCATCATGTTCCATTCTGACCGAACTCGTCTCAGTGGGCACAGGCGTTCGAGGAGCACACTTTGGAATTGACAAAGTGTCCGTCAATTTAAACGCTGGAACGCGGATGGCGTCTGCACGATGCGCAAAGCGCGAGAATACGAACGCATGCGAAACGGAGGCAGATGGTCTCGCGTCTCGCTTCGATTCGAGGTAAAAAATTAAGCCAACATAATTGACAGGTGGTAACATGAAAATATTGGCATGCATGCCATCTACAATGCCATTTACATGCCACGCTCATGGTGCGCTTGCGTCCAGTTCGCTAGCTTGATATACAGCAAAATTTGTATTGCGCGACGTGACTGTATGATGAACACAAATTACAAGTCCTAACATGTAAATAATGACATGCACATTATGTACAGCGTGATTTGCTTCTTGCTGGCTGCTTCGCATTACATCGATCCCCACAGTGCGTGGGATCTGCCGGTTTTTTTTTTTTTTTGAACTTGGAAGACACCCTATGGGGCATCTTCGGTTGCCCTAAGAGCCGTCAAATGTTCAACTCCAGCAAGACCTTTTGAATTTCCAGTCCCAAAGGAAAACCATAGCGCTGCAAACATTGTCTCGGTGCCAAAAGAAGTAGTCTAAAGTGCTGAAATTCTCTGTATTACCACGTGAGCTCACGCGAACACTTTGATTTCGCAGCAAGCATTAAACGGCATAGTACTTCTTGAATTAGCTTGTTTAGGACCCTTACCGTTGTTGAGTGCCAGCACTTGTGCGTTGTGTAGGTTTTCTATCTAAAGAAAGATATAGACAGCACAGAGAATATAGGAAGATAGGCTGAGTGAATCCCGCGTGCAGGGCAGCAGAGCGAGCCAAAGCTTGTTTGGCTACCTCTTCGTTTTTCTCTCTCTCTTTCTCGGATGAGAGAACAAACAGGAGTTGCCAAGATCCTAGTTGATATGAAGGAGATTTAACTGGACATGGACAGGTCACGTCAGGGGACAGTCATGTAACGGATGGTCAATTAGAGAGACTGAATCAATAGCAGGATATAGTATTCGTCGCTCCACTTGCCCTTGCATCAGGTAGAGTGAAGAAATAAAGAAAGTAGCATGTATGAAATGGAATGCACTCGCACAAGACAAGGTGGGTTGGCGATAATTAGCAGAGGCCTCCGTTCTGCAGTGAATCAGATAGGCTGAAGGTGATGGTGAGGATGTGTATAACGTATATGTTAAACACAAACATGGATGGACGGATACAACTTTATTAAACGTCCGTCAAGGTTTAACGCGACCCGGGCGTGCCTTTACAACGGCGTGGACGCTATGATCGTGCCTTGGGCGACCACAGTTTCGTCCATAGCGGATTCGGCACTCAGTAGCTTGGTTTTGACGTGGGCAATGCGCGCGCAATGTCACAGAACTCAGACATGATGGAAGCTGTTGAAGATGAAGAGCTTAAGTCGCAGTCCGCATGCGGGCATAGAACTCGCTTGCTACATTGTGACTGACGAACGATGAGTCGCCGGCCATTGTTCCGGTGAAGAAATTATCGTCACGAACGCGTGGTGGCGCTACGTAATGAGGATTGGTAGGGCGCCTCAATGCCAGCGTTCTCTCGTTAACGCCGCCATCGAGGCGCCCTAAGGATTGGTTCCAGAGCACGTTTCGGCTTAAGAGACGGGAATCTTAAGCCGCGGTCACTCGGCGAACGAAGTCGCGAAAGACGGAAATAGCGGCTTTTGCACCGCTCTGATGCAAATTAAGTGCATTTACGTATTCTTCAAGAAAATGAAAATTCGTTGTTGTAACAGACGCTCGCTTATTGTTTTCTTGAAGCTTTCGGTGATTACGGCATCCGGTTAATTCGGACATTTTCCCGGTCTCGTGAAATCCAAATTAACGAGCTTTTCCTGCACGTGTCGGAGTGAATACGTCTTAGGAGGGCCTAGGGATTGAGCCTGTTGGTACGGTTTCATCGCTGGAAACAGCGCGAAAAACAAGCTTGGTCCAGCCTGTTCTTCCAGTGTCCTCGTTTTTCGCGCTGTTTCCAGTATTGAGTGAATAAGTGTTCAAGGTGAAAACTTTAGCGCAAACAAGACGGACCACAAAGGATAGAAGAGACGAGCACTGGCGCTTTTGTGGTCCTTTGTGGTCCGTCTTGTTTGCGCTTAAGTTTTCACCTTAAATGCTATGTACCAACTAGGCCCAACCGAAGTTTTATTGAATAAGTGTTCGCCATGGCATTCGAAGAGCCCAATAAGGCACCGCTTCTAACGTCCACAGTTGCGATAGTTTTGCACGTGCCACATGTGGCCGTGCTGTCGTATAATGCCTGGCTTGTAGTTTTATTTTTCGTTTAGGCAACTGAGGAAAGTCGCGACCGTAGGGTGGTGATATCGCGACGTACGTTATTTTTTTTTTCTGTGAGCGGCACCCAAGGCTGCAAAACACCTGCTGGGGAACAGCGTTGCGGTACCATCCTAGCGAGCGCTAATACGTGGCTGCGTAGTGCTCGCATTGCGTGCATATTGCCAACACGTTTTCCTCGGTACACGTCACACGCTTTGGCGATGAAAAATATCTGAACAGAGAATGCCTCTGTAGCCGATATTTCATGCACTTCAGGGCCTCCATCGCGCGCTGAAATGCTGTCATCGTTTGGCTAACACGGTGACGTAATTTAAAAGAGAATGTAGCTTTTCGCATTTAGTGTTGGGTAAGCCCTCCGGTACTGCATCCTGCGTAGATAACTAATCTTGCATCCGTCCGAGTAACCTTATCTAACTTTCGTGTGGTAAATTTATTAGGGCACGCAAGCAAACTGTATAATAAATTGTGGTGCAAGCACGTGCTTTTTACTTGCTTTTTTTTACCGGGGTGTCACACTGGGCTCTTTCGATCGCGATTAGGGCCGATCCAGATCGAAATTCTTGGTCGCAGTCAACAATGGTCGTTGCTACACGGTCCAAACTAATCCGGATTGAGTCGAAACAGCGTTTACGTTCCTGGTAGTTTTCTATTTTGGCGCCACCGTGCGGTGTTCGCTCAGCCTTGACCACGTACAGCTATTTCCAACTCATGCTGGGCACGCCTGCACAGTGCTCAGCGAATCGGAACGCGCCACTCAGAAGACATGGCTACAGGTGGTTATACAGCAAAGACATATGTAGTACATGGCTTGGTTCTGGCGGATCGCGTCCGCCAAAGAAGCGTACAATAATTTTCGCGTCACCGATTACCTCGACTAATCCAGCGTATTTGCGTCGAACAGATGGACATGGCGTAAATGCAAACATAAATGTATTTGGTTTCGCCGAAATGGTGGATTGACGCGAACAATTTTTCCTCAAAGACAACACCACTTGCATAAGAGACGAATTTATTGCCATTTCGTACTTTCGAAACAACGGAATTTCTTGTGTACTGCACGATTTCATTGTGAGCCCACCGTTGGCCGCCATCATAGCGGGTAAAAAAAATTACACCATCTCCCGCTAAAGGGAACCATGTGTAGATGTGAAGCAGCGGGCGCTAACGCTTACACTGGCGGTGGCGTTGACGCTGGCGCTATAGCAGCGTTGCGCAGGAGAGAAAACTGAGGAGGCGCAAAGCACGCAGTGATGGACCGGTGTTTCCTGCTGGAACATGCCAAACGCTGCTATTGGGCAATGAGAGATAGAAGACTCCGACTGGACACAGAGACCCGCAGTGCGCTTTTAGTTAACGCGCACGCTCCGAATTTTTATTGTTCAACAACGCACAGGAGAAATCTCCCACCGGCACCACCTTGGAGGTCAAGATCCATTGCCATATATACGGGATGGACAGTGAACGGTTGTGCAGCGCGAGCAGTCGGTTTTTTCAACCAAGAAACTCGCTAGCAGACGCTGCCTGCGTCTGCGTCGTGTGGCGAGAGAGGGGGGAGCGTAGGAGAGGAGAGAGGGAGGGGGGGGACGCGCATGCGCAGTGGGGTGTGGACGCTGTGGGCAGGGATGCCTAGAGGAGAGAGGGGGGAGCGTAGGAGAGGTGAGAGAGGGGGGGACGCGCATGCGCAGTGGGGAGCGTGGGCAGGGATGCCTAGAGGAGAGAGGGGGGGAGCATAGGAGGGGAGAGAGGAGGGGAGGCGCATGCGCAGTGAGGGTGTGGATGCCGCGGGGAGGGATGCCTAGAGGAGAGAGAGGGGGAGAGGAGGTTTTTTATTTTTATTTTTTTTTAAGTGTTTGCGCATGCGCAGTAAGGGAGGTCACGCCGCACACCACCACCGGATTAAGCTTCGCCATAAGATGCTTCACATCTAAAAAGTAGCAGGGAGCGCGCCTAGTGTCAAGCCAACCTCCTCTGAAGCCGATAGCTCCTCACTACAGTGAACTTAGAACATACGTAGGTCAGTATGGTCCTCGCACTCGTGTCAACTTTCCCATGATGTTCGTGTATCATTATCTTGTTTTGCTGCGCTCAATAGAAAAAACAAGAACTAAAGAGCGCGCTCACCCAGCCAACGCCACCTAGGCGGCGTTGGCTCAGCGTCTACAAGCCAACCTCCTCGGACGCCGCTCTTTCCCGTTCTGCATGCGGGGGTCACATTTTTCAGCGTTCTCCTGTTTCTCTTTTATGGCTGGGCTTCAAGATTCACATGTGACGCTCCCTCCTATACTCCATCTCAGAAGTACCTTGCAGCACTGTGGAAGCTGCAGGGCTTGTTAGGCAATAGGAAAGGCGAAAGCCCCCTCAAGACGTGTTCATCCGCATCGCGTCGTCTGCTCGTGGTCTCTTTGGCGTCGGCTCGCCTACCTTGTTGATACTTGCTCGCTCGAGTTAATACAAAACGCAAAAACCTCTGCGGGAACGCCACCTCGCCGTTCCTTTATGTTCAGAAACCCACTTGTGCAGGACGTGTTCGCTGGCGTTTGTGATGAACGCGGTTCTTTTTATAACAGCGTTTATACTGGCGTTTTCACCGAGTTCTTTTTGGACAGCACGGTCGACTCACTTCCAGCAGTAATCGCGCACCATTCTTGGGTGGAAGAGCAAATTATTGGTACAGAAAACAATATAGACATTCAGGATGTTTTTTATCGTCAACGCATCACCGACGCTAATGTTGTGGCGACATCTGCTCAGTTAACATCAAACCACTTTTACGGCTCGCTACCGCCTCTGTAGTCCTAGCAGCTTCAAAACAAACGAGCGATATAAATAATAGCGAAAGAATATACCTGATGATTTGCCCTCAGCGTTAGATGAGACTAAGCGATGACAGATTATGCCACTTTTTTCTTGCTGTCCAGGCAGAGTGCCAGTAAAAAGCACAAATTCGGATGGAAGCGGGTGGTCTGGGGTGTATGGGGGCTGCCACGTTGATGTACGTCACCGAGGTTAGGGTGGTTATTACGGTTACCAGCCGGTAATCTCTGCATTATTTCAGAAATTTAGAAGTGCATGCGTAAAGGGTATAACGTGCCACGTATCCCTGCAACGCGTCATGCGAGAAGCACAGCTAGAGCCCTTGCCCCTCGTTGATAATAAGAGTTAAGCCCGGATCTATATCACGTGCTGCGCAAGGACACTGCCTGTGTACTCCTCGTAGCTTCGGCAGTGCTGCAAGGTAGTTGTGAGATGGAGTATAGAATTAAGGCGAAAGCCTTTAATGTCTCATGCTCACGTCCGTCCGGCGTCCGTCCGTCCGTCCGCCCGTCCGTCCGTGTCCGTTCATCCATCTGTCCATCCGTCCGTGTCCGCCCGTCTGTCCGTGCCGTCCGTCCGTCCGAGCCCTGGCACGGAGCCAGGTGGCCGCCGGGGTGCGCAAACGGACGCCGGTCGCGTCGGACTCTACAGCGCTCGCGCTTTGCTTGCGTAGCGTCGCTGTGCCCAGCGTTTGGAATCATTCTGACCGACGCCGTCTCAATGGACACAGGCGTTCATGGAACACGCTTTGGAATTTACAAAGGGTCCGTCAATTTAAGCGCTGGAACGCGGACGGCGTTTGCGCGATGCGCAAAGCGCGAGAAAATACGAACGCATGCGAACGGAGGAAGATTAGTCTCGCGTCTCGCTGCGATTCGCGGTAAAAAATTGAAAAAGAAAACACGCTCACATTCGGTTTGTGCGTTATCCCACTGAGAGTGTAAAATAAAAAAGACATGGCATAGTCAGTCGAATGGCCACACGCTTTCGCCGAACACACTTTGGAATGTACAAAGTGTCCTTCAATTTTTTTTTTTTTACTCCATGGCCACCGTGGATGAGATACTACGCGTCATGCGCAAGAGAAACGCCGGGATCACTGAGTGTGTGTCTCTTTATTCGCTAAATATAGTCAATTATGAGAACATACAAACTCAACATAGTAATATTAACTATACGAGACCCGCCGTACTCAGAGCTTTGCTGGCTTTCATCTTCGCAGTAGGGGAAGCTCTCTGAATTTTTTGCACCACCGCTGAGCACTTTAGAAAGAGGATGGAGAAGGGCGCATAGGACGGCAGAGAGGGAGAGAGCTTTTGCGACGCATTTTGACACACTGTGGTCACGTACCCACTGCGGTGGTCTGGTGGTTACGGCGCTCGACTGCGAACTGGAAGGTCCTGGAATCACGCCCCGGCCGCGGCGGCCGCATTTTCGATGGAGGCGAGAATGCAAAATTTGCGGAGCCCTCCACTACGACATTTCTCATAATCACATCGTGCTTTCGGAACGTTAAACCCCAACAATTATCATTATCCCTGATTCGGGAGTTGGCATCTACAGATTCGTTGTCCATTTGTGTTTATACTGTTGCATAATGCATGTATTTATTTCGTATTTCACGGTACTTCTCTATTCGGAATGCTTTGAATTGTATGTGTTTTCTTTTACAGCGAAAGCTGTTATGAGATCACAACAAGGGTCGTTTCTGTGCCGTAGTTGTCCGCCGCCGCCGCCGCTGGTGTCCGTAACCAATATCGCACGAAATAAGAAAAAACCTAAATAAATGAAAAAAAACACCCATGACAGAGTGGGAATCGAACCCGGGTCTTTTGCGTGGAAGCCCAGCACTCTACCATTGAGCTACGCCGCTGAAACTGCGGTGCAAACTGACCCTATGCAGGCTTCATGTCGGGTAAGGAATCGCGTTAACGTGTGTTGTAAAGCGCTTTAGAACAGTAAGGCAAGAACCAGGCGTCACACAATGCGAATTGCGTAACGAGCGGGGCGTTCAATGCTCCAACCCATTACAAAAGCCTCAGGCAAAATTCTTCATCGTCGTCAGCCACAGCATCAACAAAGTGCACATAATGCGTTAAAAAGAGTGTAGCGGGTACCGCGCTTTTCTGAAGAATGCCGAATAATGGCATAATAGACGCTTATCCACTACACAAAAATTATGATGATTTATGGCGTAGTGGGTACCATGCAAGTGCGTTTGTAGAAGTTGCCCCATGAGTCAGTGTGGCCAGTCCCCCCTTGTGGGTATGAGCCAGGCTCTCGTAGGCGACAAACAAACAAACAAACAAACAAACGAGTGTTTAAAAAAAGCTCTAGAAAGGCTGCTCTCCCAGCTTTCGCTGTGGCTGGGCTGCGCGTCCCGCGCAGGCCTGGCGGTTTTTTTTTTTTTTTGTTGTTGTTGTTGTTGGGGTGTGTTTACTTCGACTCTGCACATGTGGCATTAGTATGATGTAAAGCGACCAATGTATTTCACACTATGCATCCACCTGTACCGCAACTGCGGAATCACAACAGGAGCGTGAGCCCTTTGTCAGGCCTTTGTAGTCGTTTGCCGCGGCAGCTCATTTCTGTAATGGAAGCAGATAATAAACTTCAGCCTTCAACATTATCCTGTGTACAGTTGCCCCAAATGTAACATATTATTTTAGAATAAATACATTCGATTTAATTCCCTCTGACGATGGCCTCATACGAGCGTTTGTGAGATTAGCTAGTACTCGTACAGAAATATCGGTGTTGGTCGTGACCTAATGCTTCCTCTTAAAAATGGCCCGTTGTTCATAATGTACAGAAACACGGAAAGAGTGAATTCGTTCTCTTGATTCACATTTATTTCGCTCCACACCTGCAGGATGCAGAAATCTGGGCACAGCTGCAGCGTCGGTCACGAGCAAGAGCTTCCTGCTTACTTGGAGTTTGTTATTAACAACAAACCATATCATGGTAAAAGTGATTTCTTTGAAATGAAGCTTTATTTTCCTCAGCAGCTCTCCAAAACTGCCATGCGCCGCTTTCCAGGACTTTTATCTTGTGCTCAGGCGTGCGTCTCACCCAACAGAATTCATCCTTGGACTTTTTGTTGGATGCAAGTCTGAAAATGAAAGTATACTTTTTTTGCAAAGAAAAGCTGCTTGTGACCTTATAATATAGCATGCTGTCAAGTACGCAACACCTGGCAGTTGTGCTCTCGAGCATGACGCATATCAGCGCACCAATAGTTTTCTCGCGGGGAAGGACAGCTTAACAAATGCCTTTTTTGGTCACTTATCTGATGGTCAATTATCTGGCAGCCTTATAATTAAGGGGTTTCTTTATTTATTTCAAATTCTGGTTCGTAAATTGGTGTGTTCACGTTACCTCTGCATTATTTTTGCATCGCCATGCAGGCGTCTTTGTCACTTTTGAAGACTAGGTCACCCCATGATAACTTCTCACCAGTTCTACACACACGCTGTTCTCACATGCATGAATTCTTTTTGGAAACTCTTTTGATATATGTCATCTTCTTACTTCTTTCATGTTTCCGTCGTTATTTCGTACATTATGCTCTTACCCGTTCCTTAACGACCGCGTTGGGAAATTGTACCTTTCGCTCATGCCAGACCGCTTCTTCAGTTTCTTCTGTCTTCGACATTTGCGTACATTCTTTCAAACAAAGTAGCAATGACACCCTTATTAGCGTTTATCATTTTAAAGTCCTATTAACTGCGCTAGTAAATACGCACAAAAGACAAAAGACACCGGAAGACAGGACGCACGCAGACTCACAACTGAAAGTTTAATGGTTGAAAGATGACATATATACAGTGCTGGCCCGAAGCTAGGATTTTTTTTTTCGGAGGGGTAGGGGCACTTGCCTAATGCGTTAATTATTTGAGAAAAGCACCTATTTTATTATTTATTTTCAGTAAAACACTCCCTCCATAAAATTCTTCGAGGGGGGGGAGGCTAGGGCACCCCCCCCTCCCTCGTTACGGGCCTGATACAGTGAACATCAGATGAAACAAGTTAATTGGACACTGTATATATGTCCCCTTCCAGCCATTAAACATTCAGTTGTGTGTCTGCGCACGTCCCGTCTTCCCTCGTCTTTTTTCCGTGTTTAGTAGCGCAGTTAACAGGCCTTCAAAATGAATGTGGGCCAACTACCCCGACATGGTGCTCTACTTCAGTATCGTTTAGCACATACTCTGTCAGCTCAGGTTTAAATGCAGCACATCTTTCCTTGACTCACTTCCAATGTATTGAGCGAACGTAGCGCTGCCCACTGTAGGTTAGTAAACAGGATTACTCCTTCTAGTTAGCCTCCCTTTCTTTCCGCTCTTCTCTCTCTCTCTTTCTTTCCTTCTCCTTGAGCCAAAGAACGATTCGCACATCAACAACCTCAACTAATCATTCGGGGTTAGAAAAGGTTCCGTTAGAAGAGCTCGAGGGTGCGGATTTGATACCCGTCCACGGCGACCTGATTTTCTTAGGGTCACAATGCAAAAATACCCGCGTGCATAGATTTGGGCACGCATTAAAGAAACCCGGGTAGTCAAAGTTAATCCGGACTTCCCCACTATGGCGTGCTTCATAATGATGTAGGCACTTCGTAGTCGTGTACTGCAAAGCCCTGTGACATTTATTAAAGCGCAAGTGGGGAAGAAGATAAGAGGGCAAATGTGTTAGACTGGTACCTTTTTGATAATCCTGCACCAGCAAAAGGGTACCACAAAGAAGCAACATGAAAAAGTAGATATATCAGTTAATCATGCACATAGTTGGGCTCCTAAGAGGGTCCGTACAAGTTGCTTCTTTCGTATCTCGTATTTTATGTGTCCCGAGTTTCGGAGAAGTGAGAGCGTTTACGGCGCATACTCGAAGGGAAGCTCTCACACTCCTATCATTTTAAAGAGGCGTGCCCCATCTGTGTGTCTTTCGGTTGTCATTACGTCATGTGATGATTATTTGGCGGCCTATTGAATCGATCGGCGTGGATGTGTTGTAAGACAACATAGGAAACTAGGCATCATCAATGATTCCTTCTTTCTGCTAAACTCTTACAAAATCGATAGAGATCTGTAATTACCTACGCTAGTAAAATTAGTTGCGTTTTACCTTTCAGTGAAGCTGCAATGCTGGGGCGAATTCTCGTTGTTAGCCCCAATATTAAAATTGTCTGATTCCTCCAATACGCTTTTGAATATAAAAAATGGTATCTAAAAATAGGCGTATGTTTTGGATGTATATGCATCAAGAAATTTGTATATGATGAGATGTAAAATGAAGCAAGCGCTGTGTTCCTAATGAAATGTGCAATATGTCCTATCCGATTTCTTGTAAACTACTTGAACATGTCCAATTTTCCGCCTAAATGAATCACCTGACTTCAGTTAAAGGAAGGAATGGAATTCTTGAAGGCTGGTTTCTTTGTTTGACACAACCTTAATGAACACCAACAGATAATGAAGCCAAGGAAAGTACTGGGCGTGTTAATTGTACTGATTTAAGTGTACTGTAATAATTGCGGTATAGATGTGAAGAAAGTAAAGTGGATGAAATGACAACTTGCCGCTGGCAGGCACCGAACCTGCAACCTTCGGAAGGTCCGAAGGTCACAGGCCGCATATTATGCCTATGTGAGACCTATATTGGAATATGCCTGTCCTGTGTGGGATCTGTTTCACGAGGTACATACTCATTCACTTGAGCGCATTCAATCAATCTCAACCAGATTTGTACAGGAAAAATATGACTGATCTGAAAGCTCCCGAGATAAGAAGAGAAATTCTAATTGGGAGTCTTTGCAAGACCGAACACGTAATCTTTGACTGAAACTATTTTGCTCAGTCTATAACTAAGAAAACAGGGATTAATGCTTCATATTATTTAAAACCAGTGCATTATCAGTCCTCCGTCTTCACCACAAATTTAAAGTACGGCCATACACCCCCCCCGGACCGATGTTTTCGAACATTCTTTCATCCCATAGACGATTATCCAATGTAATATGTTGCCAGCCGATATGATGGGCCGAAAGACTATGAATTCATTTTGTGAAGGTCTGTACCCCCCGCAATAACGCCTACAATGCGCTGCGGGTAATGTTCCAAACAAAACAAAACTAGTGCAGGCCGTATTATTCATCCACGACTACGCCAATGATGCCCAGTGTTCTTCGCTGTCGGGCTTTCTCGAAAACAGCAAAACTATCCGCATGGCCAAGCGAATGTACGTAACAACATTTTGCCTAGGTTGTCACAAGTAAAACCTTCATCGTTCTGCGACGCTGGGGGAGGAGCGGAGGCATGCTACAAGCAGAAGCAGCTCCGCGGCCACACTAAGTCATATAGGTTGCAAATGGACACGAAGCCACAAGTATTTGGTACTCACTCCGGCATCGTCGAACATCTTGATGTCATCAGCCGACATACCACTGGATTTCTGCTCGGAAGAAAAACAAATAAGAACTTGCAATATCGACCCGGTCTAGATGTCAACATAACCTCTGCCACTGAGCACGTTCGCGGTTTTCTGTATTTTTTTTCCAAACCAGATTGTTGCGTCAACATTAGAAAGTACCTGTCCTACTCCTGTCATCGCTGTCGTACAGCAAGACATAAAATAATTATTAAAATGATTTGATGACTAAACGTGTTAACGGCAAAACCATTACCGTTAACATTGCAATTGTCTTGATTCACGTCACGAAGGTTGACATAGTCGTCTTTCCCTAATTCTCAACTATGGCAAAATGGACACATTTAACTTGTTTGCCTTTCCACGCGTCATCCGCTTGTGGGACGACCTTCTCGATGTCATGCTAGCTGAACGTAACAAAGAAACATTTAGGCACCATTTTAACACGCATTTATTTAATACCGCTTTACCTTCGTTTGTTTGTTTTTCTGTCGGCCTTTTATGCGTTAAAGGCCAACTCCGGCGATTTTTCGATGTCTATGGATCTCAATGAAATTCGCTGGGTACGTTCATTTGCACATTTCCGTCATTTATGCCAAATTTCAAGCTTGAGAGATGCGCTGATTGTTTACAAATGAATTTTAAAGATTGTCTGCAAACGCCCACCCGGCTTCCCACAATTATTGGCAACATTGCGTGTGTGACGTGTTGGTTTGCCGGTCGACGGAAGTGACGCAGCCGATGGGTTCGCTAACTTGGGCCGCTACAGCGTATATTGTGCTGTCCACAAGACGACGGTGTTTGGCCGGCGCTTCGCTGGTTTGGCGAGCAATTTTCTGTTCTCTGTGGAGGAGCGTGTCATATTCCGCGCCGGCAGGACGAGCATGCCTTGCACGACTTCCGGTTCGTAACAAACTACTACGTCATACTTAGACAGTACACTCGGTTGGGTTTCGGTTTCGGTATTGCGCCTTCTTGCTTATTAAAAATTATTTTCGAATTTGCTGAGCATTTCAGCTATCGGGCGCGTGACAAGAGTGTCTCAGGAACATAAAAGCACCATTACCCACACATGTGACAAGGTCAAAAAATCGCCGGAGTTGGCCTTTAAAATACAACTTCGAGCACTTTCTTATTGCTCCGTTTATATACAGTGATTCTCTTGCATGTTAATACTTGCGTACACTTCATTTCTGCATAATCTATAACGCTTTCCTTCGTTTCTTTATTAGTTCTTTTTTATTATTCCAGATATTTTCTTTGATCTGCCTTTTCTTGTAGCAAGAGAGTATTTTGTATAACTTGTATGTGCAGATTCGTCGAGAACGGGTGCTCTGGTTCTTAAATTAACCCACGCTGTTCACACTTCGTGTAGACAGAATTTGTTTGTAACACAAGGATGAAAAACATCACCGTGGCATGCTTTTGCACCCTTCCCATAAAATGAAATTTCAAGGCAATATAATTGTGCCAGCCAAATAGTGAGCCGATATTTAGGGGACATCATAACAGATCTTTACCATTTATTTTTATTTATTTATTTATTTATTTTACCCCTCAAGGCCAAAGGCATTACAGAGGTGGGTGGGAACAAAAAAATTACATACATATATACACCAGTCAAAACAAATACAGTGAGTAATAATAACAGTAAAGTAAAACGGGCTTATACATTTAAATAACATTGGTTAGTGCTTCTCGAAAACGTTTATTGTCGGTGATTGATGTGATTTCAGCCGGAAGGTGGTTCCACTCGATCGCGGTGCGGAGTGAAAATGATTGGGAAAATGTTTTCGTTTTTGAAAATCGAACACCTACTTTCCATTCCTATGCTTCGGCATGCAAAGAAGGGAGACTTACTTTAAATGCGTCCGCCTTTTCCTGGAAGCAGTTCTTCATCTGCAAATTATTGAAATAATAATCATGAGACGTCCGATCCCATGGATCCTATCCGTGGTACAGGGCATTTGGCATTCATACTGCCTGCTAAGCTTGGCTTTGTTTTGCTTTACTCGCTCTTTATACAAGCGTTTAATTCACTGAAGTGGTTGCTCTCGTACGATGACGAAGTTACATCCAAATGACATGTTGTATTGCTCAAGAATCGCTCATTAACTTAGGGCGTTGCAAAAAGATAATGATAATAAGTAAAGAAACATGCACGGCGTGTTGATCTCTCGGTGACGGTCGCGTCATTAAATAATGGAACACCTGCAGGGCGTGAAAGTGGTCGAAAACTTAAACTAAAAATCCGGTTAATATTGCTCGCATATCTTTTCCGAATATTTTCAGTTGTAAAATCTTTTCCTCAACTGCCACGTCCATGCCATATTACACACCCGTCTTTAATGCTGTAAGTATGCCACAATAGTCATGTTTTGTGAAGACAAGAAAGCTGTGACAATACTAATACGACCTAATACGACATTGCCAGAGACGCATTTCGTGGTTCTCTTGAACTTTGCATGAAGATTTAAGTTCTTAAAAAGTGTGCCCCCCTACGTCCAGCATGATTTCTAGGGGCACGCGAATGGTTAATTTTAGAACCGAATCGAATGTGAATCGAACTGCGATGGAGCCGAATGGAATATGAATACGAATAGCGCACTATTCGAATAGTTTTCGAATAGTGAGGCAAGCATTTTCAAAGCAGCCCTAGAATGGTAGTATAATCATTTTCGAAGCAGTCCGAGAATTCCACAGCGTTCAATTTGAAATTAATATTCACTGGCTTTAATAAAAGAAGATGGCGATTACTTTCAACCTAGAGAAAACTCTACAATTTCGTAGATTGAGGCAAGCTCGTATAGAGCAGCAGTTAGAGCCATAGACATATTTTGTAAAAGCAGGTTTAAATGCAGCAGTGACTACAGTACTTAAGGAGGCACTTTGTCAACAGCTTTTAAATGAAATTGATACATAAATATTAAGCAATATTCATGAATCCACATCATCATGAATGTCATGAAGATAGCGGGTTGATAACTATGTCGCTTCACCTACACTAGAGTTTTAAGCAAAGACGCCTTCATACTGAGATCAACATAGTTCCTATAGTCCCGCAAAATCTTGGACTGCATGCATCTTAGTAATTCGACGAATGAAACAAGGAACCTTACCCTTCTATGTTCGAGCGTTTTGTTTTTGAGGGTTTTTCATTGTGGCCTATGATTCGAAAAATATTCTAAAAATATTCACTATTTTTAATATACACTATTCAATTCGGTTCGATTAGTGAATTGAATAGAATGCCATTCGATTCATTATTTGCGAAATTTTCGAGTATTCGTTCAACCCCTAACCATTTCTAAATAGCGCGTCGTCTTACCCTGTTGCACAACGAATCCTGCTTTCTCTCAGAAACAAAGACAAAGAGTTAAGCTACGGATAGTCCACTCACTGCGTTCTCCTTTTCCGTGGGATCCGCGATGCCCATGTTCTTGCCACCACATTCCATGACAGTCGGAATAATTCCATCAGCAAACTGCACGTAAGAGAAATCGTTACCAACAACGCTATAGTAGGGTACAACTTAGGAAGTTTGTAGAGGCCCTGCCCTCATGACAGAAGCACGGCATGTTCTTCGAAGGCGTGCTCAGTGGCCGTCCGGCTCATGACGACAAATCCGGAGGGTCCACCCGGTGGGGCATCCACCTTTGAGGAGGAGATGCTGCAGACTTGTAAAGTTGTACCCTACTATAGGCACACTACTGAATGCTCATAGAAAGGACACGGGTGTAGTTCGTATGTCGCTATGCAGTGGCTTATTAAAATCCTTTGGCGTTTCAGAAAGAAAATAACAGAGCGCTTTAGAGTTGGGTACCCAAGCCTTTCATAAGATGGTTTCATTTTATTTGCGCAAGTACGCCCCAGGTGATTTAGGTGTGGTTCGCCCTCCGTCCACCCAAATGCAAGAGAACACTGGGGTCTTTAAAGAGATCAACGCAAACGAGTATTGGGAGGTGCTTGGGTACGCATGCTATTTCCGAAAAATAGGGGACGGAACACAAACCTAAGGAGTAGTTAGGATGTGAACCATTAAGTTTAAAGAAACTTTTGGGCCCGTGGCCAACAAGAAGTTTACAAAAGTGTGCTGTAAAAGCATTGAAAATTTTTTCTTGAGGACAGTGGCATTCTTGACCAATACTAGAGCATTCAAGTAATAATTATGTGACTGTTGACTATAACATAGACTATTCTGTGGTTTATCATGTGACTTTTGACCATATGTAACAGTTGTTCTTCGATTTGTAACCGTTGCTCTTCAACATCACCGTATGTCCAAAATTATATATTGTACATGCTGTGGCTAAATTGTATATTGTATGTGCTGTGGACGTGTTACGCTTAGAGACTCGGACCCCACGTGCTCTACATTAGACACCTCTAAGGGATAAGGAGTAGCCGGCGCCCTGTTTGTGCGTCAACATCTCCTTACATCACGTCAATAAAAAAAAGTAAGCAAAGCTCTGGGTACTGTGTTCTGTAACTGCCCAATAAACAACGAAGAAATTTAGGAGGGGAACCATGACTGTTTCTGCGTTGTTACCGCGTTTCCCTTCCCCCCCTCCTCCACCCCTCGGTTGTTTAGGAAATGTCTGAACTTTCTCGGAAGTTTTTCGATTGCTCTGAAGTGATCACCTGCACGACGCAAGTTGTGGCGTTCAGTCTCACCATGAGATTGTGCTTGAATTCACCGCTGTTCATGCGTAAAGATGTAGCAGGCGGCAAATGTCTGACGTAGCAGCGCTGACGAAGACAATTCCTCATGTCGAGGCGTTTGCGTCAGTGACATTCCCTGTTCAACTTTTCATCTCTTCAAGCCTACATCATACCATGACCTAATTCTGGCTTGCTTGAATATGAGCGAATTGTCGCTCGTGAATAGAATCAAGCAATCTTCTCCAGTTGGCGTAGTGTTTAAAAAAGCGTGGAAGTACCTCACGTATAAAGGGGAAAGAAGTACACTGACAGCAAGATTCCCTGGCAGGAATTCAGCAAATACCACGAAAATGTCAGTGTTCCCGCGAAAGTATAAAATGGATTTCATTCTCAGCGCGGCGCAAGGTTCTTGTGTGCGTGTTTGAGAGAGAGTACTGGTAAGTGCCTACTTGCTTAATGATGTCCGGGTTTATTCCCTTCACGATGCCGAGGCAGTCGCGTGCACTGTCAATCTTGTCGATGTACTCCTGTGCCTTGGCCTTGTCAGGGACGAAGTCTTGTACTAGGGCCTTAAGTTGCTCGAGGACGGCCTCAACAGATGCTGCAGTCGAAAAGAGTGTTAAGCAGTATTTTTGTTTGCACTTGTTTGACTTTAGCGGCAACCGATAAGGAAGAACGAGACAGAACGCAACTCAGCAGTGGCGTAGCCAAGGGGGGGGTGGGGGGGTTCAAACCCCCCCCCCCAAATTTTTTCAATTTTGCTTGCGTATATATACAGGGACACATACAAACGCACGCACGAACACACATAAAGTGTGGTTGAACCCCCCGCCCCCCCCCCCCGAAAAAAATTTCTGGGTACGCTCCTGCAACTCAGGCAGTCCTCGTACACTTCATCTTCAAATGAATGTGGTAGGTTTGTTAAGAAAACCGTACAACACCTCCTGACTGACTACCCCTTGAACTAATATGAGATGTTTGTAGCTCGGACCGACTTATGTTACATAACTGTCTGGCTTTTTTGCAGTAGAGAAAGCTTCTGGGACCGTGCTTTCACACCTCCTGCCGCTAAAACAAATGTGAGCAGTTTGTACCTCAGCTAGATTCATTGCACGTGGGCAGCCGGCCTTTTTCGATAGACAGTGTGAGAGAAAATGACTATATTATTCATCGTTCAAAGGAAAGGGTGAAGCTTGGTAGTTCGCACACGAGGACATGCATCATCGCATTCTTTTGCGCCTTCTTCACTTTCTCATAACCCTTCTGTGTGGCGTCAGAGTGCGGCCGCAAGGTGGGCATCGGTGGACCTTTCGGCTAGTCGGGCAACCCATACTTTCTTCTTAGAGTCCGGGCTAAGCAAATAAAAAATTCTGGGACACTGTGGATACGTTCATATGCGATGTCCAAAGCTATACAGAAGAGTAGCAGCGCTCCCTGAGATGCGCCGTCCTGCGTGACCCCTTTCTATATACTGGCTATTGGTCGGATAAGTGTCTCTGCATACTGTGAACTTTTCATCATTCAGCTCCTTTTCGCCGGCCAAAAATAGCCAACGTGTTCATGCCTGATTAGCCTCGCCTCGTTTTTTCGGAAGCCTTTATCATCCGTAGCTTCGAGACATTCACTTTCATGTCCCCAATGTTTTAACTTTAATGCCTCACAACTCGATCTGCTTTCAGCTCCGTGTGTACGTATGTCTCACGTAAAAAAGTGGTAGTAGCATGTGTTTTCTTTATATCAGATATAGTGTTTCGCGTTAACACGTTAATGTCGTGCTTCGTATGTCGTTGTATTTAGAGCTGTATGTGTAACCAAATAGACACACAGAAATAATTTCTCCAGATCCCTACCCCTTCCGTTCGCAGGTTTTCTTGTTGCTCAGGAATTACATTTGGATGTTAAAGACATGGCTATGCTTGATTAGGGGGCTTTGCTACAGTCAAACTTTCGACACGTGGTGTTGTCTTCTTCACTCTTCTTGCCCTGATGAAGACAATACCGCCTGTCGAAACGTCGGTTCCAGCGACACCGCCTGTTCAAGCATATTCACCCCTTCATGCCCTCTTATTCTCCTGAAAGTGTGCCCTGTTGGGGATGTTAAAGGCTGTTGTCGATATTTTTGTCACCGCGACGTTCTTGGTTTCGCAAACTGTCAAACCCTAACAAAAACCTCTTCACACGGAGGGCTAGATTCCCAGTAACTTCAGTTTTCTAGCAACCTAATTTAGAGTACGTTTACGGCAGAAGCAATGGTGTCGGCAAATTGCTAAACTCTGTTTTTCTTCTTGGGATGTAAAAACAGTGCAAAATAGAGACAAGGACTGAAGAAGAGACGACACGTGTCTTCTCTTCTTCAGTCCTTGTCTATATTTTGGGCTGTTTTTACATCCAAGCATGAACCCAAGCATGAACCACCCAAGCATGAACCACCCAAGCATGTACATCCCAAGCATCCCAAGCATGAACCACCAACTAGCCCAACTTTCGCTTCTAGTGCAATCTGTTTTCTTCATTTAATTGCATTTCATTACCTTAAAAGCGCAGAAGAGGGATTAGGTAAGGGTTGGGTTCACATATGTTCATCATACATCAGTTAGAAATAGCCCGCGTACAAGCATTATTAAATACGGCATGAGTAATATGGGTACATAATTCTGTATAATTTATACAAGCAACCAGAATATTGAAACGGACATCCAGTAGTTTTCATTCTGAAAAATGATCGAATATTTTTTTGTATGATTTTGGGGGGTGCTGGTCGGTCAGGGCAGCGGTTTGTTGGGGCAGGCTGTTCTAGTGTGTGGCTGTGCGAAAACAAAAAAAGAACCTCAAAAACTAAGCAGCGTGCAGAGTTGGGCGAGTTGATACAAGTTCATTCTGGTCTAACTGCGCAGTGGGACGAGACACGAAGAGAAGGCGAGACAGACAAGCGCAGACTAACAACTGGGTTCATTGAACGATGAAACCAGCCTTTTTAACAGCCTCAGCCCATATGACACGTCCTCCTAGGGGCTAACAAAGGAACCGCTAAAAGCCATGAAAACAAGCACGTTAAGGAGTTATCAATGAAACAGGTGAAAAGCTATCATAAAGACATGTGACAGGCTATAGGGGCTGACACGTGACAGGCATATGGGCTGAGGCTGTTAAAAAGGCTGGTTTCATCGTTCAATAAACCCAGTTGTTAGTCTGCGCTTGTCTGTCTCGCCTTCTCTTCGTGTCTTGTCCCACTGCGCAGTTCGACCAGAATGAAAAACTAGTAGTACAAGCACGAGGGCGCCGAATTGGCTCATGTACCGAGTTCGATGGGACTTTCGGCCAGCGGGAATAATGTACGGAGGTTCATTAAGCGAAGAATGATAAAACTTATGAAAAAGAGATAGGCATAATACACGGCGACGAGTAGCAAGGGTCGGCAGACCTTATTCATTTCGTTACGACGACACACTGACGTGATATGAATATTGAGAGCGTATGAACCTTGTCGCGTGGTTCTGCACGGATTCGAGAGCTTTGATTAAATAGGCTCGACGGGGGCTCTATATTATTTGCACATGCGTGTTCGAGTTTAAGTCGGATTATGGTTTGGTAGGCTAGTAATTTCACATGCTTTGGAGCTTGTTTTAGGCGGCGTTTAAAGAAACCAAGTACCTTATTAGAAGCTGAGATGACGTTAGGAATATGTGCGTTCCAAGATAAGTCATTAGTTAGGGTAACACCAAGGTATTTGTAAGCCGGCGCAGCTACTAAGGGTATGTCACTGATTGCTTATGAATAAACCAGAGGGATATGTCGGCGGGAGAATATCACAATCCTGCATTTACTTGGGTTTAGTGTCATCAGCCAGCAATCACACCATTGTTGCAGATGGTTAATATTTTTCTGAAGAGAATTTTGGTGAGATGTATTACTACTTGTTTTGTAAATGGCGTGGTCATCCGCAAACATACGAATATGACAGGTTACTTGTAAGGGTAGATCATTATTATATATAAAGCAGAGGAGAGGCCCGAGAACAGTTGCTTGTGGAACTCCGGAAGTTAGTCGTAGGGAATCAGATGAGCTGTTTTTAATGAAGACAAACTGTGAGTGGTTAATAAGGAATGCTCCGATCCATCGTAAAATGTCGGGATGTATATTTGCCAAAGATGCTTTTAGTAACAATCACTGATGTGGTATCTTATCGAATGCTTTCGCAAAGTCTAAAAATACCACATCTGTCTATAGGATAATATCATGATTAGTGTGAAGACCATGTCGAAACGTCACCGATTGGGTTTTCCAAGAAAACCCTTTGAGAAATTTATGCTTTGAATCATGAAAAAAGTTATTCGAGTCTAAAATGTGTTTGATTTCTGTATAAATGACATGTTCCATGATTTTCCAAGGTACCCCTGTTAATAAGATGGGGCGATAGTTGAGTGGGGAGTTCTTGTTTCCTCATTTATAGAAATTAACAATCCTTCCCACCGTTCAATCATTTGGTATGATGTCAGTGCAAAAAGCCTGTGAGAACAATAGACACAAATAAAACTTTTGAGTTTATGTTATCGGCTCCGGATGAAGATAATTGTTTAAGTCTATCCGTTCACACAAACGACTGTGACATATACTGTTCTGTTATTTTCCAGTGGCACAAATTTGTTTCCACATCTGGCATTCCACATCTGTAGCCCACAGCTTACAGCATGAAGCATAGCAAAGCCTTAACTGGCACCAGGTTCGAATGTCTCTGGCCCCTAGAATGACCTACAGATGCAAGTTACGCAATCAAGCAACTATTTGCGAAAGCAAGGACGACTTACCGACGGGACTTCACTGTGGATACCACTGCACACAGCTGAGAAGCTGTTCACAGTTGATGCCGCTGTAAGAGGCTGAACTTGAAGTCCAACAACTGGTGATTTGTATTATCACTGACCTGGCAAAGTTTATAACATTTCATCCCAGGCCACCATTCTGCTACAGTGGCTACGTTGCTTGGCTGTTGGCCCGAAGGTCACGCGTTCGCTCCCGGCCATGGTGGGAGCATTTCGATAGGAGCGAAATGCTAGAGGCCCGTGTACTGTGCGACGTTAGTGCACGTTAACGAACACCAGATGGTCGAGATTTCCGGAGTCCATCGCTACGGCTTGCCTCGTAATGATATCGAGGTTTCGGTGCGTAAAACCCAAGAAATTAACTCTCCGTTCCGCAAGTTGTATGCGCGGAATAACGCCCAGTAGGCCGACACGTGGCCAACGCAAGAGAAGAGTGATTGCAGCTGTGACAGCGTTTCCGCACACGTTTCATACTTTATGTCCTACTGTATCGGTATCGATATGTGCTTTCATCATAGTAGACGGGTTCCTCACACGCGTACGCAAACGCGCTGTGTAATGATATCCTGAATTATCCGAATGTGCGCAGCATACTCACCATTCGCGTCCACCAGCGTGGAGCTGAAGCATAGTACCACGACCACGACCACGATCACAACTTGATTCCTCATGTTCGTTTGCGGCAAGGGAGACAGTTTATCCGCAGGCTTGCAAGAGAAGCAAACGGCAGCGCTTGCCTCTTACAGAGGTGAAAAGTAGAGCAACGACGGCGATGCTGATTTAATGGGGGCAGGGAACACGCGTATGTAGCCGTGTCCGTCCTTCTGGCCTAGTGAGCCTTCTCACTTGAATTTATACGACATTACGGGAAAGTGCAGGATACGACTTCATTTGCATCAAAACAAAACAAGAAAGAAAGAGAAAGAAGATGAAGAATAAAGCTTCCGTATCGTCTGGTCTCGACACTGAGGAGATTGTGTCACCAGGCATAGCGCAAACAGTCGCTGCTTCTCGTTTTCTTGTTTTGTGTTTCCTCAGCTACTTTTGTTATAATTCTCTTTGATACGACCGAGCGCAAGGTGGTGAAACAAATGGTTTTATGGTCGGAGCCTTACCACAGCTGCTTGACCGCGCAAGGCTACACGGGCGTGCAAGAGCGGAGCCCTGAATCGCATCGGTGTGCCGTGCAGCCAGCTTGGCGCTGTGTTCGTGGAATCGAATAGAAAAGCGAAATATTCGCTGGCCGTGGTGACAACAGGGCCGTATCGGACCGCATTTGAATAATGGTGTGCTGCACCAACGTTAATGGCTTCGACGAGAGACTAGAGTACAGCTCCTTGCCATATGCTGTCTGGAACGAATAAAGACTCTTTGCCACGCATGGTTTGACGCAGGTAGAAGTGAGGAGGTGCAAGGGGGTGGTGGGGGGGCGAGCTGTTGCGAAAGTGCTTCCTTGTGTGCGTCTGACCGAGAGCGAAGTTGTAACAGTGGTTGCAACTTTTCCACTTCTTTCTCGCTTTACTATAGCGGTGTGGCGAAACCACGCTTTTGCGTGCAGATTGCAAAAATGGCTGCACCGTGTTGCATTCCGCCCCACTTTCTACCCTACACATTATCCTGACCGATGTCCTTTCTGTCAAGGACACTCAAGCTTGTAGCATTGCACGTGAGAATGTCCCAAACCACCCGGCCTACCTGGAACACTCAATCCCTCCCCCCTACCAGTGGGAAGCCGCTCTTTCCAGCAGAGTACTGGACGACAAGCGAAGGCTGATTTCCCAGGCCAGCCGGAGAGCAACAGCAAATAAGGCCCTAGACTGAGGCCTACAAGCCTCTGTGACTTCACAAGCAAAGGGAACGAAATTTTTTCTACTACCGCCAACTTCTCAAAATGTCCAGAAACAAACCTACATTTACAATCTTCAGAGGTGTCGATTTTTTCGGTTGGCAAGACTCAGTCTCACAGACGCAGCAGCGGGGTGCATCGCACAGCACACGGGCCTCTAGCATTTAGCCTCCTTCGAAATGCAACCGCCATTGGCGATATCGAACCAGCGTCTTAGGGGTCAGCGGCCGAGCCCCCTAACCACTGGGCAACAGAGGTGGCTCCTGAAAGATGTCAATTCGCATATATGTTAAGGCACTTAAATGTGGAGCTGGAAGTATGCAACTTTTATTAAGACAACATTGTATGTTCAAAGTGTAATTAAGTAACTCCCATTGAGGCTTAACCATTATGATGTCGAGGACGTGAAAATGTTATCAGTACAAAAGTACGCCTTCTTGTACCGTACCACGTGCACTGCCAGGGAATTTCGCATGCGTAAGGCTTCATCATGGGTCTAGCCCAGCATATGTCGTCATAAAAAAGCGATACTGTGCTCTCAAATTAAGTCCTAACTTCAGAAACGACAACGCCCCTGTTCGTTTGGCAAACTGCCCAGCAAGAAAACTAACTGTACCGTTCTGATCCCCCATTCAGATATTTGTGGTCGGGGAAGTAGGACAGAATTGCAAACGTTCCACTGCAAGAATTTCGAAGTTTGCTTACTTTCGGCAAATTTTCGCAGCAGTTAGTAACGGGCTGTATCGATATTTTGCTTAGGAAAGTCTGTAGCATAGCTTTCTATGTAATATGGCGGCAAATGACAAAGGAATTTAGTGGTTTTACAAGATGAGCATTAATGAGATGGTTTCACATTCTGTTTTACTTTACTGCGCAATGGTTACCTTAAAGATATTAACGTAAAGGGTACTCCAGTTACGCCATTTCTCCACGTATAACGTGGCCAAGCTACATCAATACGGAATCTACGATGCTCTAATTCATCGGTCGGCAACCTGCGGCCCCCGGGGCGGTGTTATGCGAACCCCAGCATGATGCCAGAACCCCGCCCCCCTCCCTTGTTACTTCTTTTCTGAAAGACGACACGGCAGCTTTGACCTCCAATGGGTTTAATTAGGAAATCTAAGTATAAAGAAATCTAAGCAAACGTATGTCTTGTGTTAGTCGAACATTATATATGCACCCTGTGTGGGAGATGAGCTGCCAGCTGACGTCTACGAGCGTTCGTCTCCAGCTGATTTCTTCAAAGCCCCCAAGGCCCACTTGTCGACTGAAACTATAGATATCAATATGTCTTATGTTTCCTTGTATGTGTATGTTTCCCGCCGTATAGGCTTCGCAATGCCACATAAACACCGCATCAATGCTTTTGTACACAAAACCAATCCTGCATACGTTTCCGCGCGAACGATGACATAAAAAAAACATGTACTGCAAATGTTGTGTATGTATTCGTGCATCTTGTACCTCTTCTCCTGCTTACGGCCTCTTGAAGCTAGCAGCATTGCAGGAATAAATAAGTATACAACACATTGCATACAGCATGTAGCGTATAACAACTCTACCATGAAGAACCGTATACCCTTAATGGTAGAGCTGTAGCCTTGCAAAACGCAGTCAAGGTCGGACGCCGTACGCGGCGTCTTTGTTTTTAGCGTTGGTGGGAGCGTTCGGCTTCAGAGATTGTACACGAAACATCCAAGCAGCTATACGCATAATTACCTTCGAAAGATACATCTTACCCTATAAGCACCGAGTGTGGCCGTGTGCACGCTTCGATGGTTCGGATATCTTTTCGCTTTTCTCATCCGGGGAAATCCAGCGCGAAAGCTTCTCATGAAGGAGTGTTGTAGAAATTTTTATTTGCCGAACCATTATCTCAGGAGAAGTCTCGAAGTGCTCTTTAGCAGATTTTATTAGTTTTTTAATGATTTCTCGTGGTTGTAATCTTGGGAGATTACGTGTACTGCCGAAAAATTGGGGGACCCTTAAGCTTCGCCTTTAAGAGTTGAACGCGATAGCGATATCCCGTCCCTACTGCGTACTTCAATCACCTAGTGCATACTATGTAATGGGTAGTATGCTTTAAACCAGGAGAAATTATGCGCGGCAAATGTGGGAAATGTTTTCGAACTTGCTATGCACCCACTACGTGGTGTTAAGGGAATACACGCAGTAAGGTGTGTGCCGTTTGTAATGGGTGGCTGGCTTTAAACTATGGAATCGTTATGATAGTCACATATTCTGACACCCGATGGCAATGTACGATTGTACCACGCAATATTTCTGGGATATTACATGTTATATTGCGACGCCTATATAAAGGACGCTTGCGTTTGCGAAGCATGGAAGTTATTTTCACTGCATTTCCAAGCAGAGGAAGTTATTTTCACAGTATATCCAAGCAGAGGCATGGCTGTGTGGTAGAACACCTGCTTGCCACGCAGACAACCCGGGTTCGATCGTCATTGGGACCCGAAAATTTTTATTATTTATTTGATTTGCATCTTTCTCGATTTTTCGGTCACGGACAAGATGATGATTTTTCGGTCACGGACAAGATGATGATTTTTCGCTCACAACCAACGACGTCGGCGACGCCGACGCCGGAATTTCTGCGAAACGAGCTTTTTAACGCTGTCGCGTTAAAAAGTTTGTATGAATACTCTTTATGTACCATTTGAAAGCTTCTCATGAATGAATACCAGCAATGATTACAGGAGAGGTCTTGAAATGCTCTTCGGCAGGTTTTATTAGTCTTTCAGTAATTGCGGTGGTTTTTAATCTTGAGAGATTACGTATACTGCCGAAAAAGTTCGTACGAGGACTTTTTTAGCAGCGTCAACGAAAAGCACACACTAACGAGTTGAACACCGAGACCCTATCGCTGAGGTGGGCCGCCGCTCTACGCAGCTACGACCTCGGTGACCAACTTTAGGCCATCCAGCAGGCCCGCGAGGCGGCGCTGAGCTCGACGTCCCATCGTGAGAGATCTGAGCCCGGGTCGCCTAAAACCCTGTAGGACGATCCAATAAAGTTACCACCAACCAACCAACCAACCAACCAAGGACTTTATCATGTACCACGTAATTCCCATACATCATATTTATTTTTAAAAACAAATATAATACGCGTGTTTAACCGTTATAATTGTAAGTTAAGTCTGGCGTTCAAATGGGATGTAAAAGAAAATTTGAAGTTTTCTCATGAGTTATCCAATCTTGGTAAAGGCACATGTACATATGCCACTAGTTATGAAGAAAGGTAGGAGGTTCTCACTGCGCGTGAAAGTTATTCTACGCATAGAACATCATGCACACTGTCAATATTAATTTCGTGAATGAGACATGGAGAAAGAATTAATTGTTGGGCTTGTTGATTGTGCATAACAGGATGACACATATTAGCGCAAAATAAAAACCCACGAACACAAGAAAGAAGACGAAGACACGCGCTTATGTTCGTTGGTTTTCTCTTTGCGCTATGTCTTAGCCAGTTAGACATTGAGGTGCGAATAACTTCGGCACAAGCACTGCGCTAACATATCCTCAATCCCTCTTCATGTGATAAATTTGTGTTATCTTGTTTTTTTTTTGGGGGGGGGGTCACACTTTCTTACTTGTGTAAAACTGCACTAATATTGAATATTTTCGTATTGTGAATAAGCGTGCTATGTGATTTTTTTTGTATTTATGAACATGTGTACTATCGCTGCCTTCATTGTAGCGGCAGCTGCAGGTCTCTGCGAAGTTAATTGTTTCTTAAGTGACTCTTAGCCGCAGTATCCTCCCTTATGGAAATAAAGAAATTATTATCATTATTATTATTATTATTATTATTATCATTATTATTATTATTATTATCATCATCATCATCATCATCATCATTAGTAGTAGTAGTAGTAGTAGTAGTAGTAGTGGTAGTATTAAACCGCAATATGATTATAGGGCTCCAGGAATTTCGACCACCTGAAGTTCTCTCACGTGCACCTAAATTTAAGTACATGGGCATCTAGCGTTTCACCTTTATTGAAATGCGACCTTTATCGAGATGCGACTGCCGCCCGGCGGTGATCGAACCCGCGTCCTTTTTGGTCATCAGACTAGCACCGTAACCTCTTTTCCACTGCGCTAGCTTTTATCCCTCTTTGTGCAACAGAGGGTCCCCGAGCCAGTGACTAAATTGAGTCCTCCTGTATCGGGTAGACACGAGGTTTAACTCGTGGTAATCGCCCCAATAGTCGAATAAGAACCAAAGACGAAACACACGGTGCGAAAAAAGCAAGAAAGGCACATGTTATCGAAACATAGGAAACGTTGAAGTCAAAAAGCAAGATAGAGCTCAATAAGGTTGAAAGCTGGGCTAGTTGGTGACTGATCATTGTACCTATATGGTGAAGTAGCTCAATTTAGACAGGGACAGAGAGGACAAGAAGGACACGACACTTGTAGCAAGTGTCGTGTCCTTCTTGTCCTCTCTGTCCCTGTCTAAATTGAGCTACTTCACCATATAGGTACAAAGATAGAGCTCACAGAAATCATAAAAATAGTTCAAGGCTTTTTGGGTTCATATTCGAAATTTTCGAATATTCGCACACCCCTAATAATGTGGGTAAGCTGCCTAGTCCGGCAGTCCACTCGTTATCGCTGCCGCCACCGCAGCAGCAGCAGCAGCAGCAGCAGCGGCAGCAGCAGCAGCAGCAGCAGCAGCAGCAGCGGCAGCAGCAGCGGCAGCAGAAACCTTTGTTGAAGCAAATGATGTTAGAAACTAGTGTTAGAAACACCGTCATCCCAAGTGCGGGAATGTCATTGGTCGAAGCCGCCGCTCGAGTCCGCTACATCAGAGTTCGCTGTTGATTTATCGAGCAGGGTCACCTCGCCGTCCTTTTTGATGAGGTGGGGGGATTGGGTTTAATTTTGGGTTCAGATGGCAGGCCTACATCATACGGTAAGCGTCGGCCATTTCGCCACAGTAGTGCCACTGTCCACTTAATTTTTTGTCCCTGCCGTGTAAGTCCTCTGAACCAACCAGTACTGGCGGTCAGGGGCTACGCTCAGCAGAATGGCCTCCCACTACTCATCAGAGTTGTTTGGAAGGCATGTGCATGCTTACTGTTTACATTTTTCGTGTCACCAAGTTTTTCTTGGTTTTTGTTTATTGCCGCATTCTTGATTTAACGCAACAGACAAACGTACACAAAATAAACTGGGAAGATAAGAACAATCATGACAATTATCACTGTGTGGTAAATAAAGGTCCACTCTTCTTGGCTGGCCTGTCAAAGGATCAAGAACGCTTCTGTGAAACCAGGTGATCTAACTTGGACACCTCTATATATCGTTGGTTTGTCCTAGACTCGATAGCTTTCTCTTGTACGCATGGCTCGGCACACTCACTCATGAGTGCACTCAACTCACACTCACTCACACTCATTTGAACGTGGTGAGTTGAGTATGAGTGAGTACTCATGCGTGTGAGTGGACGTGAGTGTGAACGTGAGTGAGAACTCATGAGTGTGAGTGGTCGTGAGTGTGAACGTGAGTGAGTACTCATGAGTGTGAGTGGACGTGAGTGTGAACGTGAGTGAGTGCGAAGGCTGAAAAAATTGTGGTGAGTGAGTTTGAGTGAGTACTCCCTTAAAGTGCCGACCTATGCTTGTACGTGCTGCATATTCTATAAAATACTCTTTAGAGGATCGAACGTCAATATCTGTGACATAAGGTTTTTTACCGACATGTTCTTGGGACGTTCCGTCACGCAATATTGGTCTAGTGTTGCGATCGCGCAGAGAAAACTCTACGTAAAATAGCCCGCAGTAAGAGAACGCTAGCAGCACATCCTTACCCCCCAACGGTGGTCTAGTGGTTATGAGGCTCGAGTGCTGACCCGCAAGTCGCGGGATCGAATCCCGGCTGCGGCAGCAAAATTTTTCGATGGAGGCGAAAATGCTCGAGACCCGTGTACTTAGATTTAGGTGTACGTTAAAGAATGCCAGGTGGTCAAAATTTCCGGAGCCCTCCACTACGGCGTTTGTCATAATCATATCGTAGTTTTGGGACGTTAAACCCCACCAGTTACTATATTAGCACATCCTTACGTGTAATCTGTTTTTGGCGCCAACGTGTGAGTCGCCATCTCTCACCTGAGAAGAGAACTGATCAGGCGAAATTCCTGGGAGGGCTAAGAGGTGGCGCTAGAGATGCACCGAAAGTGGGCAGTCGTTCCGACTTCTAACACGCCCTCACAAGTTCTCAACATGCGGACACTGTCGTTGAATAACAACCGCAAACCACCTAAAACCAGTAGAATGTGATAAAAGTATTTTCATTTGCTTGGCTCCAGTATGTCGGTATGATATGGCATGATAAACTTTGTTAGGTCCAAGGGGTGCGATCTCCTAAATAAGACCGAGGCCGGCAACTCTCGCGTTGGGACGGGAACGCCAAGGCAACCCGCCACTTCGCGGACCCTTCAGACAGCCCAGAGCTTGTCGTCTTGAGATGAACTCTGCATCTTCTGCTGGCACTTCTCTTCTGTGATGTGCATGGCTAATAAAACGAACCCTCCCTGCCACCCACTTCGCTGTTGGAAATTTTATGCCAGTGTTGAATTTAGTGTACATATTATGGCATTGCATTTGAAACCGAATACGTTGTTGCAATTAAGTGCCGTAATTTACAGAACGAACCACGAACACAAAAAAGAACCATTGGAAAATTAAAAAGGAATTTCTGAGGATCAGGAAACCCTGCATTATTCTGGCTTACCCTAAGATGAAGCACATGCAAGGAACAAAGTGCCCTATCAGTTGTCATTACTCTTCCCAAGTAAGAAGGTATGCTTAGAGGAATAAACTATGGCGACACGATTGGCACATCAGTACTAGTAAAGTATTCAAGTACACTGTAGTACTAGTGTTTCTAGTGAGCGGCTATTTTCGTTGTCTAGAGGAGTAGTGACATTCGCAACCGTGCCACTGCTTCCTGAACATACCAGGCAGCTACGTGACAATAAAGGACAGCATAGGTGGTATGTAAAACGACAATGTTATACAATGCATAAACCTTCAGTACATTATTAGCTGTACAAGAAGCTTACTTTTTCTAGTCTGGTTGGTGAAACCTTTTTTGCAAATTTTGCAAATGTTCGCAGTTCTACTATTCCAGTTAGAAAATATTCCAGAATACTTCGATTCAATTGGCACTTAGGTTTTGATTATTCAAATTCGCTGGCGAAGTTGGAAAATTCATATTCACAAACCCCTATTAAAAAATCGCACTTCAAGTGCTATTATGCCGATCACTGTTTTCTCACGCTTCATAAAAAATGTACCTAGAATATATAGACCATGTTTACACCCCATTTTAGAATAAACTTGTTCTAGTCTCTTGCATGCACTTCTCCTCAACCGCCTTCTTCCCAAGGCATGTTAAAAAAATGATATACAAACACTTTAGTAGAGCATAAATGCAACAATGACGGGTTTAAATATTCCTTTTTTTCCGGTTGCCATCCGCGAATAGAACATGATATCCCCTTACACCACTAACGCTGAGTCACTGTCCAAGTTTGAGTCAAAATTTGAAAAAAATTCTCTTGGTATGTTATTATTGTCAATGCTATCAATCATGCAATCCAGCATGTACTTGTACTTGTACCATCTGTATATCGATACAACATACTGTGTTTAATTTACCATTTTATGTAGTTTTATTTAGTGTATATACTATGTCGTGTAAATTTTCCTATCTGTAAAATGAAAAGTTCACGTTATTCTTTATTGAAAACGTATTGCTATATGGTTAATGGAAAAGCGTTCTTCGTGTCTGTAAATAGAGCCACCTGCTATGGGCTCAGTAGAGACTGGTAGTATAGAAGATTAATTAATTAATTAGCAATTAATTAATTAATTAATTAATTAATTAATTAATTAATACGGTGCTCGCCATTGCTCAAGGGTGGCTAGACATTTTCCTTTTAATTTCGAAAGTTTACCCAATGGCATACACAGGTAAATATACAAATGGAGGCCTGTTTCCGCGATATACGTTAGCAGCGCTCTATGGTTGGGCCCATAGAGCCACGGCCCACGAGTCATAAATTACTCGTCAATATCCTCGGTCGTTTGTATTGGTATTGTAGCGCCACCTCGTTGTCTTTCGAGCAATCTCGCGAGAGAATTGGCTCTCGTAACAGCTGGCAGATGGCGTCGTAAACCTTGACGACGAAAGTATACTTTTTTGTGTGGCACATGGCTGTACGAGTACAAGCAGCCGGCGGTCCACCTGGAAATCTTGCCTCAAGGAGCAGCATATGAAGCTTGGAAGTCTTATCTGATTTCAAGTCCCTTACCGGCAGCTATTTTCGCCCAGTATTGGTAACTGCCAAAGGGGCGTAGCCGGCTAGAGAGACGGCAAGATACACCTTGTAAATATTTTAAAACATGACTAATTACTTTAACAGAATTTTTAAAAATTCAAGGAAATTTCATCACAAAGTACACCTGGATAAGTAATTTCCTTATTTATCAAATGCAATGGTAATGTAATGTCATTTGCGAAAGTAATGACATTACATTACCATTACTTTTGATCAGTAATGAAATTACTTTAACAAAAGTAACTTGAGTAACGTTATCCAAGGCTTCGAGTTTGGATGTTACGCTGTTTTACTGTGAGCCTGTCTCCTCCCTACGCTTGATGTTTCGTACTCAGATAAACTTGTTTTCATTATTTTGCTTTCCTTTTTTGGCCTGTCTTTAATTCCATACATGCTAGAATTTAGTCAAGAGAAACTGGAAAACTAATGAGTACTTCTACTGAAATTACTCTTTAGAGTTAATTAATTGCATCGCTCATTACAGCGGAAAGTAATTTAATCGCTGTAATTTTAATTATTTTAAATATCGTAAACGGTTTAACTACTCTAATTTTAATAAAGTAACTTCATTACTGCGAGGACTCCCAGAAACTTGTCACGAGACGGGGTGGGAGTTCTAATGCCTTTTATGCATGGTCGTGCATGTGTTTGTATATGTCGATGTGTATCTAGATGAAAATTGTAAAGATTTCGGGGGTTTGAGCGGCCCAAGTTCCCGCTCTGGCTACCGCAACGAGTGCCAAGGACTACGTCGTGCTATACACCGATAAAACAGTACTAGTTAATTCACTCATTCATGCCTAATTCATGTTTTATGCTTAAGCATGTAATATTGGAATGCATTGCATACCAATCTACTTGTTACATATTCGCTGTACGCATGTGCAACTCTGTCAAACATCGCTTATACATGTCTTATACTTATACATGCCTTTAGCTACGGAACGTTGCGCCTGCGCTGCAGAAGTTTGTTCGCGCTTGATGATACTTATGGAATGAAACCTCATCAAGCATGCATCTTCCAGGCAGATTCGTTGTCGGTTATATAAATGTTTCGTTCAATGTTTCACCACCTAAGTCATCTGTCCCGTGGTAGATTTTTTAAACGGAAAAATCATGCATAATCGCCTTAGTAATTGAGATTGCGACTGACGTGTTGCCAAGTTCATTGCAAAGGTAGATTGTGTATTTATTTATTTATTTATTTATTTATTTATTTATTTATTTATTTATTTATTTATTTGTGTCATTAGTTAGTTAGTTAGTTAGTTAGTTAGTTAGTTAGTTAGTTAGTTAGTTAGTTAGTTAGTTAGTTAGTTAGTTAGTTAGTTAGTTAGTTAGTTAGTTAGTTAGTTAGTTAGTTAGTTAGTTAGTTAGTTAGTTTGTCGAGCATGTTTTTATTACTTCCCTAACATCATTTGCTTCACAAACTAGCCTAGCTTCAGGCACTTGCATATAATACGCCTTATCAATAATGTTTTCGCTTTCCGTTCCTCATTTTAAATAGAAGATTCAGCTGTTATTGGCCTCTAAGTACGTTCTAACGTACTGCATAACATTACTCATTAACACATCACCTACAGCCTTATGAGATGGAGTCCGTTGACGTGCGAAAGGCGCAGGTATAAAGGCAGATTTATAATGAAGTTTGAACATATGGAAGTAACAAAGGAAAGTAGACAAAACAGGACAAAGTGCACACTCTGTCCTGTCCTATTTTCCTAAGTCATCTCCCTGCACTGAGGATTCATTCTAGATCAACATCACCACACCCATTCGCATACTTTCCCAAATAGGTGCAGATGCTGAGATAGTCCTTTGTTTTGCTGTCAATAGATAAATCAATTTAAAGACGCACGTCTTTCAACGAAAGGAAGCCCGTTCGTGTAGGATGCATTTTCAGCAAACCATGTCTTGGTAGAAAACTCATTGTTAAAAGTAGCAATCTCCTTCTTTGGATAAGCTATAGTACTTAAAGTTAATCCTCTAAACCGTCTTGAAATAACGCAATCACCAGTCTTGTTCCCGGAAGATCCCAATACCTCGTCTGCAGTCCAGGCACAAGGCTTTCAAGCGCTTCGGACGACTCTATCTGCCTCTAGCGATCTGCCACATTCAAACACTCGTCCACTCACCTGGCAATGGCCCGACGCTCGTACGCCTACAACGTTGCGCGGACGTTCTCAGTTGCCCTCGGGCAGGACTGTTTGGTGAAGCGCCATAAGCGATCAAAATCTACCGACGCATTGCCACCGCGTGTCGCACGTTGTTGGACACGCGAACTTCGTATACCTTGTGGCCAGCCCTTGGACTTCGCGAAAGAAGCCTGTGATTACTTAGAGGAGGCATCTGTGGATGTCCTCGTGGAGGCGTTTCAGGAATCAAGCACTGGCGGCGTACGATTGCCAGGTGAACCCACGTTACTGCTGCCAAATGAGAGAATAAGCATGCAAAACCAGAATGGGGGGTATGTTTAAAGAAATAGCGGTCCATTCATTTATTCAACGTGGTTTCTCTTCACGGACGTTCGAGCAATA
>JALIZH010002055.1:0-61110 GCA_030522465.1 Rhipicephalus appendiculatus
AAAAATATCAGAACGAGCGCCACTTGACAGTAAACCATATGCCATTGGTTTCATTCAGTCATGGTTAAATGCCATTTTTTAGGGGCGAAGCTCCTCAGGGTGTGGGTCGTTCCCTTCTCCGTACACAGTATGTAGCCACCTCTAGTTTATGAATTGCTCAATAGATGGCGTTGTGTGCATATGTCCTTGGAAATAATATCACTAGATGGCGTTACTGGTTTTTCGTATACGTTGATGATTAAAGATGTTAGATGGCGCTGTTAAAAATAAGAAAAGGGGCGCGCTTTCTCTTTCGCTCGCAGTCGCGAAACCAGGGCAGCCGGTATCTGCGGAGCATGCGGCGGCTCCGGTACTCACGGCGGCACAACCCATAGCCAAGGACGCGTAGCTTTCACAACTCACAGCAGCGTTCTGTGGCGATGCATGCAGAGGCGAGGCGTTGCGTCGAGCACTAGGTGTGGACTTCGGCGTCTGAGTAGGTGGCATCGTCTTCCTCTGTTGTGGAACGCGAACTGGCGTCGCTGAGGCTGGGAGCGCCCGGAACCACAAGTCGGCGACGCTCGTGCCCAGCTCACGATCGAACACCCAGGATCATGTAAATACGTGGCACGTGTTGTCACGTCTTTGCATGATCGAGTTGGGCAATGTACGGGGGGGATTCACGGTTACCCGAATGATCCCTCCGAGCTTCGCCCACTCACCATCATTCACTTCATGGATATGCTGTGATTTTTTAAGTATTTGGCATATCCCTTACGTGAAACACCCTGTGCATTTATTTACAGACATTTTTTATAGCGGAATTGCCTTGCTATTTGACTTAGTTATATTCGCTTTCCTTTATTTAGGGCCCAGTAAAGTCCTTTTTTCTTGTGTTATAAAAAAGCAGATAAGCAGGCTAGAAGTTTCAATAGTGTGAATAGCAGCGATATCATGCGTTGCTTTTTGCCACGTAAAATACATCTGGGAAGCTTCTGGGCGAAGTTCTCTCGGAGAGGAAATGGTAAAAGATTGCACGTTAGTGAATATGCTGCTAACGAACACTTCACGCAATGTAGAACGTGAAAAATCACTGCAGTTTTATGTACTCAGAGAACAGTGAGCGCTGACTCTGTAATTATCGTCCTCACATGATGCTTCACAAAAAATATCGCTACCATTGTTGTCGCTGCTCTACACCTGTAGGGCGATGCGGTACTACGAAAACGGTAATACGCTTACGGACAAGGTAAGACTCTGCACCGGTATTTGTGCCATCTTGCGGAGGCTTCTTATTGCAGTTCTTGCAATTAGACGGCAACCCGCTTGCTGGTCGCCAAGTAGAGCAGCGACACCCATCAAATACAAAAGTGTCAAGTAAACAAATGCCTATAACTTGTGTCGGAATGAAACTAAAATACATTAAGCAAGAAAAACATAACTTTCGGGATTCTAACAAATATTTCATTAAAATAAACAAAATAAACAGAGTTGGTCGCAGTTAAGACATTTTCAAGCAAACACCTCTGTACATAGGTATTTGCAGCGTCATTATATAGATCTATAATAGCAAATTTACAAATGTGTCGAAGTATCTGAAGATACAATTTGGAAGTATCGTATCGGATACATTCATTCCGGAAGTATCTTGTATCTGTATCACCAATACTTCTGCCCGAGTATCTTGTGTCGTATCGCGATACAATTACAAAGTATCTTTGCCCAGCCCTGCCTGATTTCATGAGCCGTGGTAGGCGGGTATGTGGCACAAGTGACTGCGGGAAGGGGTTTCTTATCTATGTGACAAGAATCTCTGACATTTATTTGTAGACCTCATAGAAGTGTTCGTCATACACTGATGTCCGGCCTAGCTTACTTTGGTGTACACCAATTAAGGGGACGAGCACGAGATCGCCCAGAAGTAGGCGGCTTAACATAGATAGATAGATAGATAGATAGATAGATAGATAGATAGATAGATAGATAGATAGATAGATAGAGAGATAGATAGTGCTAAAGTGCCTTTGGGCGGCTGAAGACATGCTTGGTATTTAAAAAATCAGGATACCAGCAGGAATCCAACCCAGGCATTCTGCGTGGCAGTCAAGTATTCTATACCAAAGAGCCACGCCAAGTCTCGAAACGTCTTTGGGAAAAGATCCTTTGGAGGCGTCATATCGGTACAATGTCAACTGTGGTTGCAGGCTATCTAATTTTATAACAAGGTTATAAACATTGCACATGAACTCCTACGATCCAGGCGTCATGGCGGGTTAATGTCAGTGGAGGTTCCTGTGTTGCATCCACTGTTATAAGAGTGTAATAAAAATTTCATGTTTTTTACGTGCTGCTATGACTCAGTAAGCTATATTCAACCATTCCTGGACCCCTGGAAGAATACGCCAGCTAATGATATTCACACCATTTCACATAGTTTCTATGAGACCGACACATGTGCTCTAATGTAGGTGTCGGCGTGGCGTCGGACATTAGGTTACTCTTCACTCACCAGCTTAGTCGGCGTGTCAGATAGGCCCACTATATATCCATTTTCAAAAACTTGTCGATTCACCTCGTAACGCTTGTCTCAAAGCGAAAAAAAAAATGCAGCATAGACAGCTGTTCACTGACTGCTCCGCATGAAACCGATTCCCAGAATGGGCGGGATCTAATGAACTTTCCGCAAAGAGAAGTTTATGCTACACTGCAACAAATGATTTTACTGCAAATGTTGTTATCAGATCACAACGGCAGTGGCATTGGGGTTGTTTTCCGTCGCCGCTGGTGTCCGTAACCGCTATCGCACTAAATAAGAAAAAAAATGAAACGAGGAAAAAAACTAGGACCATCGGCCTCTCTTATTGACTATCATCATCAACCAAGCATTAGTATCTCTGACAGCGGGTGAGGTTCCGTGGCCTCAACCCCGCTTTTTCAAGATGAAGCGATGGCGTCAACCTGGGTGAAAGATACCATCGGTGGTGGCTGCTGTTCTTCGCTGCCACCATCCGCCTACGTTGCCATAGGTAAGCAGCCACTCTGTACTCTCGTCCATGGCTCTAGTGAAAGTTACGGTGTTTAAGGCCCTTACGTATTACGGCGTAAGCTGTTTTGACATCACCACAGCCGATTTTGGCGCCATAATTTACACCGCCGCCAACGCTGGTGTCCGTAACCACTATCGCAAGAAATATATAAAAAAAAATGTAATTAGAAAAGAAATCCAGTTGTGGATTGGATTGAACGCGGGCCCTCTGCGTGGCAGTCGAGTATTTTACCATAGAGCACGCTGGTGCTTCAAAATCCTTCGCAAAACACCCTATACAGGTGTCATGTCGGGCAACGAACCGTGTTAACATATGTAATCCATCTAGGAGAGTTATGAGGTGGGCTAGATGGTGTTGCTGCATTTTTAAAAAGCGCTTTGTGAACAGAGACACGGGGCGAAAAAAAAACAGTACAGGACGAAACGTAGCGCTCCTTTCGCCCTGTACTGTTTTTATTCACCCCGTGGTTGTGTTGACAGAGTGCTTTTTTATAATGTATGTAATACAGTGTCGTAGATGAGCAAAATAACAACCAGGCGTCACACAATTCCAATTACACAACGAGTGGGTTGTTGGATGCTTCCAACACATTATAAAAAGCTCAGTCATAACTAGAGACCGGATTATAGGCAAATGCCTATTTTTTTCCTTGTGTTCCTACCGCGCCACTTTGATATATGTGCATGAACTAGGGGTAAAGGAGGGTTTTTATCGTGTTTTTTATAGTGCCTATAAATGCCTATTTTTGGGGTTTGTGCCTAAATGTCTATAAGGGCCCATAAATGCCTATTTTCAAAATTGGTGCCTATATGAACGCTATTTGGCCTCAAATTTTGCTTTCGAGTACAGTTTGAGACCGTAATTATTGTTACCGGGCAAAATTGACGTTTCGGAACTTTATGGGGTGCGAAAACCATGCTCCCTAGTTCAACAAACATCCGGGAAGATACCGGTAGCAGCAGTGAAATGGGACGCGTTGGCCACCTTACCCCACCGCACTGACATGGCGCGAGCGGTTGGAGAGGGGAGAGGAAAAAACGCTATTTCTGCAACCCTAAATGGGAGCACGTCCCAGCGTGTAAAGTGGAATGGGGAGAGGAAAATAAAGGCCGGAAGAGGAGAGGGGAAGAAGAGGAGAGTGGCGTCTATGGCCGAGGACGAGGGGGGCGGCTTTTATCGCCGGTTTTCCAGTCCAGTGTTCCCATGGGATTGAAGCACCTCCTTGAAAACTTGGGCGTGGTGGGGGCAGAAAACATGAGGTGCCTGCGCGCAGCAGCAGGAATATGGAGAGCGAATGCGAAACCATGGAGTGCCGTCAGGGGAAAGTCGAAAGTAGGTAAAAAAAATCAGATGTGCATATGGCTTTTGTTTCGTTTGTAATTTACTCTTTAAGGGCGCTTCACCAGGTCATATGAGAAATTTTAGTCAGATACTGGAAGTGTTCGCGTGCCCAATGAAGAGCTTTGTACCACAAGAACTTTTTAATTGGTTCATTACGAGCCGCGAAAGCATGATGCCAGTAGGTGAGCTTGAAACAGTTGCTACTCGCAAGCCAAATTCCTTCCCTGCCCTCTTCGGTATCAGAGAAACTCGGAGCCGGAAGATCACACGACGTTGACGCATCAACACGCCATGCGCACGCAAGATCACACGATGTGCACACGACATGCCCAAGCCAGGTGGTGCGCACATGCGGTGTTGTATCGTTTCGGCGTTCGCTGTATAGTGTACTGCCTGTTTCTGTGGGATGGATCTGTCTATGCGTTTGGAGAGGCTGGCATGAATCCTGTATCCTTACCACGACACAGCACGTCGCACAGCTGGAACTGCTGTAAGGGACGATGCACCAAAAAAAATCCACGCATATCCACGAAGTGAATGATGATGAGTAGGCGAAGCACGGCGATTGTTCGGTAACCGTGAATCCTGTGACATTGCCCACTCGCTCATGGAAATGAGTGACAACGCGTGTATACATTATATACAATTTTCTTTTGGTCATAATTGGTATGTCGTATTGAGTTCTGGATTCCGCTCTCCTTTCATTATCACCGCTTTGTGGTCCGTGAAAGGTAGAGCCAATGGTTCTTCGATCGGATCTAACCTGAAGTTTTTTTAAAGACGATAGTCTTTCTTGGGATACTTAAACGCAAAAATTTTGGTCTGTATGTCCGTCTGTCTGTCTGTCTGTCGGTAACCCGATTCAGCTTCTCGGCCAAAGTTTAACTTCTTTCTGAACGCCCAGCCATCTTGAACTTGTGTTCGCGTTCACATTTGTGAACATATTCGATCAAAAAGCAAATACTACGCATTCCTGAGGCACAACATTAATATGTAAGTGTCAGGACGTGTGTTCTTTATTAGAAAAGACATAGGTACGCAATTCTAAAGACCCTAGTGTTTTTTAGGCTGTCTCAGGCAAGGCAAAACATAGTAGTACGGCCGGCACAAGCTGTTTTACAAAGAGCTGTGCTGTGAGCACGGACAACGCCGCACGCCGACGAGGCTCGGTCTTAAGGTGCTTCGCCCCTAAAACATGCTAAGCGTTGTCAGGGCTGGCGCTGGCACGACGCGGGAACGGCGAGAACACGAACACAAGAGAAATATCGGCAGCTAAGTCTCTTATCGCTCTCGATTCGAAGAAAAAACTAAAGAAAAACGCCCACACATTCCGTTTGTATGTTTTGATATTTCTATGAACTTTCATTCTTCTATTCAAGCAACACATTGCACAAATTACACATGTAGCCTGGAATAATTCTCGCAGTTTTATGTACTACTGTGACATTCACAGGACCATTCCTTGTTGAACTTCACCTCCCCCCACATTGGTGCGCGCGCCCATGAGGTCAAGGGCAAGCGGTGTTCAGTCTGACATTTCACCTCCTTCCCGGGCGCGTAGCGTTGCAAATCTTGGCAGACGTGATCGTTAGCGCAGTGCATGCATTACACTTCTAGCTCGAAATGCTCAAACCTGGTAAGGGGCCCTTTATGGTGTTCACAAAAAGAGGAGAAATTGACCCTGCGCTATTAGACCCGGCCAATACGAGGCTAACAGACCCTTCTGGCCTTTTAGCGGTCTGGCTATTGAATCCTGTGCTGCCCTTCCCAGCCATGCCGAAAAGAAGCAGACCCAGGAGCGTGTTTATTCGATGGTGGACACTTAACTTACCATTCTGGACAATAAAAGGAGAGACAGTGTTCTGGAAACCGTGCCCGAAAAGGGAACATTGCATGGCTATGTTAAATCATTAACGCCTTTGTACAATAATAAAATATAACATTTGTTTGGTTTCCTGTCGTAGACCAGGTCGCGCACGTCCTTATTCGAAAATCCGAGTTTTTGTAAAAATTTATTGTGCCTATATTTACGATTTTGGGGGCCTAAAACTTTGTTTTTCCTGCCTATTTTTGGCGCCTAAAACACGATTTTTAGTGCCTAAAAATCCGGCCTCTAGTCATAACTCTTCACCGTCATCAGCCACAGCACAAAGCGCACATAATGTCTTTCATATGTGTAGCGGGTACCTCGATTATCCGCAGAAGAACGAATAATGGTATATTGGATTCTTCCATATTTATTGAAAGATACGGTGCATTAAGGCTTAGTGGCTACTTTGAATGTTTACTAGTATTGGTTGCCTAGAGAAATCTACAAGAACCTCTGGAATGGACGCTATTTCAGCTGTCCCTGTGACTGTACTGTGGGTTCTGCGTAGGCCTGGCGAATTTTTAATTGCAAGCCCAATGCCTCTGGTCATTGGGCTTGCAATTAAAAATTGCCTACTTTTACCTAATACGCCGGTCGATCCAAGCCAAATGCCCTTCGGCAATTTCTATTATCTATCTATCTAGTCGCCTACGTATAGGGCTCTGAAGTTTGGCGTACGAGAATATGAGTTTATGGCGAACACGGCTGATAGGTCATGACTTGAATAACGCGACATGTCTGTCGCGTACATCATGAAACCCTTCCTCACGTCAAGTGTTGTGCATACCCTATTGATTCGCGCCGTGGTATGTGCTTGACCATCTGTACTAACCTACGAACATTAAAGGTAAACGTCGGAATGCTAATGAGACACCTTGAGAAAGAGAAAGAAACGTCATAATAATATTGCCACGTGCCTTTTTTATTTTCATTTTTGCTGTACTCGGTTTTCGCCCACAAAGACTGTCCGCATGCTCAGCGCAAATAGCGCCTCATTGTTCTAGAAGCTTCACGATTACTGTAGATCGTTGTGTTAAGACTGCGCGCAAGACGCGAACACTCGAGCTTATTCCAGAGCTTGCGCGACAAGCAGTGATAAGGCTAGAATGTTCGACGCGTGATGTATAATAACCGTTGCGTTCTAACGATGATCAGATTATCGACGGCCGACGCTCTGTTCGCCGCTTTCAGTGCCAATGTGCATTGCATTAGCCTGACTTTCAGCTTTTTCACCACAAGTTCATCCAAATAAAAAGTTCCTTCATTTTCACGCCGACTGTTGCCTTCGTCGACGTCACGACCACGTGACATCTGGTGGAGGTGCTGCTTAGTCCATGATCCGGACCTACCGCGAAGCGCTGACCCAAGCTAAACCCGCGAAGAAGCTGACGCTAAGGAGAACCCGGAATCTCGAGGTAGCCGTAGGCAGAAGGAACTTAGACAGTGTACGGGCTACTTCCCGAGACAACCAGGCAGCCCAAGACCACGACAGCGACCGCAGATACGATGGCAGCCCCTGTACCGCCCACAACGGTCGCCATGAACCAACCCCAAGAGCCGCCGACTTTCCGCGGTTCACCATGCGAAGATCCAGAAAGCTGGCTGGAGGAATACGAGCGGGTCGCCACGTTCAACCACTGGGACTCCGACGAGAACCTGCGCCGGGCCTACTTTTACCTAGAAGACTCAGCAAGGACTTGGTTCGAGAACCGGGAGTCTGCCCTTCAAACCAGGGATCTCTTCCGCGGCACATTCCTGAATACGTTCAGGAGGATTGCCCGCAAAGAAAGGGCCGCTTCTTTGCTGGAGACGCGGGCACAACTTCCAAACGAGAACGTCGCGATCTTTGTCGAAGAAATGACCCGGCTGTTCCGCCACACTTACGCGGACAAGCCTAAGGAGAAGAAAGTTTGTTTCCTCATGCGAGAAGTCAAACAGGAGTTCTTCGCGGGATTGATAAGAAACCCACCGAAGACCGTTCAGGAATTCCTCTCGGAAGCGACTACGATCGAAAAGACGCTTGAAATGCGCACACGGCAATTCGATCGCCGGTCGACGCCAGGCTACGGAGACATTCAATCGCTATGCTCAGACGACCTGCTCGAGACCATAAGAGCCGTGGTGCGAGAACTTCGCCGAATGATGTCGTCGTGCCAGCCACAAGTTTCCTCCATCGCAGACGTCATCAGAGAGGAAATCCAGCAATCGCTCGGCATCCCTGAGGCAACGCATCCGCAACCCCAAGCCATCAGCTACTCTGCTGCTGTCCGCCGTCCCGTTCCCCCCTCCTCGCCCCCGTCAAGAAGCCACTCCGCCGCAGTTCCGCCGCCAGACGCCACTACCGCCACCACCGACGTCATGCCGCCCACCAGCCGGCCAGCGATACACGCCGAGGAAGACCGACGTTTGGCGTGCACCCGACCACCGCCCACTATGTTATCACTGCGGAGAAGCCGGCCACACGTATCGCCGCTGCCAATACCGTGAGATGGGACTGCCTGGCTTCGCCGTGAACGCACCGCGTCCTCAGCGAGGTGAACGACCACGGCACATCGCGACTACCTGGCAGGAGCGCAATGTCCTTCTCGATCACCGTCGCCAGGCCGCTACACTTCATCGCACCGCCGGCAGTACACCGGCCCAAACCGGGGCCGGTCACCTAGCCCGTATCCGAGAAACTAAGGGCAACAACCGATGGAGGTGAGGTTCCTGTTCGACGAAATGCCGAAGATCCTCCGCGGCCGCCGACGACGACAACGCGAAGAAACCTGCAGAACACGACGCGAAGCAGACGAAGCCCTGCTTACAAAACGTCGTGGCCCGACGAAGACGTGACGACACAACATGGAAGCAGAGCAACATTTCAACGCAGCCGTGATCCGACGCCGCGACCCAACCGCAACGCACGACGACGAACCAGCGACCTCGACGTAATATTTGACGGCCACGACGTCACCGCTCTCGTCGACACAGGAGCCGACTATTCCATTGTCAGTGGGCCTTTCGCGACGAAGTTGAGGAAAGTGAAAACTGCTTGGCAAGGCCTTGAAATCCGGACCGCTGAGGGTCATCTTATAACGCCGGCCGGTGTTGCACAGCAAGAGTCACCATCAATAACAGGACTTATACCGCCAGCTTTCTAATTCTGCAGCACTGCTCCAGGGATGGGATACTGGGGATGGACTTCCTAAGTCAACACGGCGCCGTCATCGACCTGAGGTCTGAGTCAATAAAATAACACTGGCTTCAGAAAAAGCGTTGCCGTCCCACACGACGCCGGAGATTCATGCCTTCGATGTCATAGAAGAGCAGGTCACCGTTCCGACTCTCTCCAGCGTCGTCATTTCCGTCGGAACCTAAATACCCGCTAACCTTGAAGGCGTAGTCAAGGGCGATCAGCACCTGCTTGTGAACCGTCTGATTTGCGTCGCAAGAGCCATCGCCGAGTTGCGCGACGGCAAGGCAGAGGTACTGCTGACAAACTTCAGCCACGAATATAGGCACCTTAACATTGGTACGACGGTCGCCTACATCGAGAAATTCGTGGACACCATCAATGATTTCGCCATCTCCGATACTGCCGAACATCCTTCGACGAATCGAGGTCCCGAAACAGATTTCGAAACAGATCGACGAAATGCTACGCGACGACATAATCCAGCCGTCCAAGAGTCCCTGGCGTTTCCCGTGGTGTTGGTGAAGAAGGACGGGACGCTACGTTTCTGTGTCGACTATCGTCGCCTGAAGAAGATCACGAAGAAGGACGTGTACCCCCTCCCGTAGATAGACGACGCTCTGGATCGAGTCCACAACGCGAAGTACTTTTCGTCGATGGACCTCAAGACAGGCTACTGGCAAATCGAAGTCGACGAGAGAGACCAAGAAAAAAAATCACAGCATATCCAACGGAGAGTGAATGATGATGAGTGGGCAAAGCTGCGGAGGTTCATCGGTAAACCGTGAATCTTCCGTGAATTCTGCCCAGTACATCATCACTGACGTGAGATCGGCCGCGTTTATACTAAAGGGTCGATGAGAGTTATGGTGACTGAGGCAATCATGGTTACACCGTGAAATCTTCAGTGGTTTCGCCCAGCAGTAATTAAATCGATAGCGTGTGTGAAATTTTATTCAAACTTCAACGACCGGTCATCGTCCATGGTCCGCCAAGCAGCACGATCCGGCAAGCGCACTCGTACGGCGATCCGGGGAATGTGAGATCCCCGCGCAATCGGAGATCAGCTGCACCGCCAACGCCATCTAGCGTACCTTCACCCACCGCCATATTGTACGCATGTCTATGGGATCGAACCACTCCAGTATATCTTATTGGGTGATTTCAATTGCGTCCTCGACACTTCGCGCGACATCAGAGGCCCGGGCCAAGGTCGCTGTAACTATTATGCACGAGAACTTGGCAATATTGTTGCAGACTGGCAGCTGATAGACGCGTCGGTCGCTCTGCATGGTGACTCGTTCGCTGCCACCAGAGAGAGTGGAATTCACCAGAGCCGGTTGGATAGGGTATATATCCCGGAAGCATTTCGCGCAACGCTTGTGTCATGTGATGTCGTGCAAGTGCCTTCGTACGGCTTGAATGTCAGCGATCATAAGCCGCTGCTGTTCAGTATGCAAGCGTGCAGTGGTGGACGATCACTCCGCTCCTGGCGCATGGGTCCCACCATACTGCACGATGAGGAATGTATCAAGTACATGGGAAGAGAAGTTGCGGCTTCCATCGCTGAGGTGGACGTGTTGGATCCAGCCACGTGGGATAGGCTCAAAAAGCGATGGCGTTTGATTTCCGAAGAGGCTGGAAAGGAGAGGCATGCGCGCATTACGAGTCGCATGAATGAGACGCTTCGACGCATTCAGATAGTGGAGAGAGGAGGCACGTCTACGCAGGCGATGCGTGATTACGTGATGGCACAAAAAAAGATTTATTCTAACCTTCTGCATAAGAGAGCGCAAGTGTCTAGAATAGCAGACGAGTTACACTTGCCAAGAGATGAACTTGGAAATCTCACGTTTGCATTGAGGGTCGGAACGCGGCGAAACCAACCACAGCGGATTTTAACAGCGCAAAGAGAGGACGGTAGTATAACGACCGAGCCAGTGGAAGTACAAAATACATTCAGAGCTCATTTTGAGCGTCTTTTTGCCCAAGAAGTGCAGCTAGATGACGATGATTTCGAGCGCAAACTTCTTTCGTTCTGCGATGGACTTCCCAAGCTGAAGCCCGAAGATACCGAGCGATTGCACTCCCCAGCAACGAAGGATGAAGTTTCGCAAGCCCTTAAGGCTATGAATGCCAGATCGGCACCTGACCCGGATGGCATCCTCACGGCCTTTTATGCACGTTTTTTAGAGATTTTTGGGGATCTCCTGACTGATTTGGTGAACATTTTTATCACCGAAGGGAAAAAGCCGCTGTCGTTCAAAGAAGGTAGAGTGGTTCTGTTGTTAAAGGAGGGTATGGATGGGTCTAACCCGAAGTCGTGGAGACCGATCACTCTCCTTAACACAGACTATAAACTCGCAGCAACACTGTTAGTACTACGGCTGAGACCCCTGTTGAGCGAGTTAGTGTCACCTCTCCAGTCATGTGCTGTGCCTGGCCACTCCGCTTTCGCAACGCTCACGCTGATCAGGGACCTCTTTTGTTATGCCAAAGAGAAAGGAATTTCCGGAGCATTCGTGTCCCTCGATCAAGCGAAGGCGTTCGACAGGGTCGAGCGGCGTTACTTGTTCGCAGTACTGAAAAATTATGGCTTGCCAGAAGAGTTCGTTAAGTGCTTTGAGCTGCTTTATGAGGGCACCAGTAGTCACCTCTACTTAAACGGTGACATGACTGAGAGCTTCGCTGTAGAAAGGGGGTGTTAGACAGGGATGCCCAGCCGCTCCAGTTTTATTTGTATTGTCACTGGATCCCCTCATCAGGAAAGTAGCAACGTGCCCGAGAATAAGAGGGTTTCCCATGCCAGGCACCGAGGAAATAAAGGTTACAGCTTACGCCGATGATATTGCTACGATACTGGGGGGAACGCGTGGAAGAAGAGGAGAACGACGCTGGCTCGGACTGTGACCTGCTCGATCCCTGGGCTCTCGCATCCATCATCTCTTGTAAATAAACTCATCGCATCGTAACAAGATTGGTGGACGTGCTGGGTACAGCAGTGAGATCCCGGGCGAACGATCACGGAAGCGCCACATCTCGAGCTACGCCGAAGCCGCCGACTGGCTGGACTACCGCCACTCTCGATGGACCCGGTTGCTGACGGTGACAACACGCTGTCTGCGTCTGGCGCTACGTGGCCACAGCAAATGGTGCCACGAACCCTCTCTGGGAAAGTCGGAGAAGATGTTGAAGAATGGCTAAAGCACTACAATCGGGTGAGCAAATACAATCGTTGGGATCCGGCCTCCCGGTTGACCAACGTCGGATTGTTTCTCGAAGGTACGGCGTTGGTGTGGTTCGAAAACCACGAAGAAACAATAGCGACATGGGAAGCCTTCGAGAAGGAAATAGCGAGCTGCTTCGGGGACCCATCAATGAAGAAGAAGCGCGCTGAACAAACTTTGATGCAGCGTGCTCAAGTCCCCGGCGAGACTTGCACAACTTACATTGAGGAAATACTGAAATTGTGCAAGTCTGTGGACCCACGAATGAAAGAAGATGACAAAGTTGGACATCTCCTCAAAGGGATTGCTGAGGACGTCTACAATTTTCTCATAGGCAAGGATACCTTGGCGTCTGTAGCGGACGTAATCCAACACTGCCGCACGTTTGAGACTCTGAAGGCTAGGCGCATCACTCCCAAGTTTGGCAGACTTGCCAACGTCACCACCGTTGCAATTGTCGACGTCACTCCAACGTCAACCTGCGATCTCGCCGCAATGATTCGACAAATCGTGCGCGAAGAACTTGGACGACGTGATGTCACCCCGCCGAGGGCACGTGCCAGCGATGCCTCCCTGCCATACGACACAATGTGTGCTGCCGTTGATGCCACGGTTTATGATGTGCCCCAACCAAGAGCACCGGAGCCTCCAACCGGCAACCTACATCGTCGCAGAGGTCTCCAGAACGCCTTCAGCCAACCACCTGCAATGGTGTCCTCGTGGGACGATCATGGGTACACGGCGCCTCGTGGAAGGTTTGGCGACATGCGTGAGGCCCCTGTGTGCTTTAACTGCGGTTTCCGTGGACATGTGGCTCGATTTTGCGCTCAGAGGCGTCGCGAACCACAGCGCCACTACGACGGGCCACCAGCTTCTCCTCGACGAAACAGCTGGCGCGGTGGTGTGCGTTCGATGCGGGACACGTACGTTGGGAACGGCTTCCACCAAAACGCCCGCAGTGACATGCGTGGGGTACACAACTTCCACCAGAACTTCCGCAGCGACTCGCCTTCCTCCGTACGAAGCTTGACGCCCCCTACTGCTCGCCGGCTCCGTTCTCCGTCTCCTGGTCGACGCGTCGCCTCCCCACCGCCGGGAAACTAGGTGGTGCGGCCAATGGAGGTGAGGCCGCCGAACATTTTTCACTACATCCACCTATGCCTCCACCCGTTCCTATGACGCAAAATAAGGTCCCCGTGCTCGTTGATGGACTGCCTACAACGGCTTTAATAGACACTGGAGCAGCTGTTTCAGTGATGAGTTTTAACTTTAAATTGATGCTAGGACATAAAGTGATGTTTCGCTGGGACAGCTGTGCAACGTTTCGTGCAGTGAGTGGGGAGACACTGTGCCCTCTCGGTGTGTGTGTTGTGAGTGTCACTTTGGGAGACAGGGTGTACAAGGTAGAATTTGCTGTCCTGGCCAGCTCCACGCATGACATCATCTTAGGAATCGATTTTCTACGAGAGTGTGGTGCCACCGTAGATTGCGGCGCCGGTGAAATTTCGCTATCGACATTTACTGATGATCCCGAGCGCTGCCAAGGAGCCGTCACCGTCATTGAGGATGTCATCTTGCCGCCCAACTCGCTGAAAAATGTTCGCGTTGATACCTCTGCCTCAGACGCCGGTACGTTCGATGTTCTTGTGGAGCCGTTTCCTCTCAATTGCGCCAAGAAAAATGTGCTCGTGCCGCGTTGCGCTCTTTCTGTCAGCGATCGGCGATCGGCATTATGGGTTTTAAATTATTCTACTGAACCTGTCACGCTACCCCGTGGGATGCGGTTGGCCCTCTTTGAACAAAATGTGAACTGTAGTTTCATTGCATCTTTAAGCGACCAGAGCGTAGACATCGTTTCTGCAACTAACCCTACAGAAGACCACTTTCTAAGCATGGTGAACAAGTCGCTGTCATCAGAAAAACGCCAAGCTTTGGTCAAAGTCCTTGCCAAGCATGCCACTGTTTTCGACTTTGCACAGAATGACGAGCAAACTAGCGTACCTGAGTCACGTACCCGTCATGTGATTGACACAGGATCCGCTCACCCTATCCGGCAGAAACCGTACCGTGTCTCATCTGCAGAGCGCAAGGTCATTGCTCAACAGGTCGAAGAGATGTTAAAGAAAAAGGTCATCCAAGAATCGTGTAGCCCTTGGGCCGCCCCTGTGATTCTCGTCCGGAAGAAGGACGGTACATGGCGATTCTGTGTGGACTACAGACGTCTCAACTCCGTTACTAAAAAAAAGATGTGTACCCGCTTCCCAGGATTGATGACGTCATTGATTGCTTGCATTCTGCATCGTACTTCTCCTCCGTGGATCTCAGGTCTGGGTATTGGCAAATCCCTATGCATCCAAATGACAAGGAGAAAACGGCCTTCATAACTCCAGATGGTCTATTTGAATTCAATGTGATGCCTTTTGGCTTATGCAACGCTCCAGCCACGTTTGAGCGCTTCATGGACACTATTTTGCGTGGACTTAAGTGGGAAGTTTGTCTGTGCTACCTTGACGACATTATAATTTTTGGCCGTACATTCGATGAGCACAACCGTCGCCTAGACACTGTCCTCACCTGCCTTGAGAGAGCTGCGCTCACCCTGAATTCTAAAAAATGTCACTTTGGCAACCGTGAGACTCTGGTTCTCGGTCACCTGGTTGACAAGCATGGCGTTCGACCCGACCCTCAAAAGGTCGCTGCAGTCAGCGGCTTCAAGCAACCTCAGTCTGTACGAGAGTTGCGAAGCTTTTTGGGCTTATGCTCGTACTTTCGTCGCTTCGTGCCTAAGTTCGCCGACCTTGCTTACCCTTTGATTGCCTACTCAACAAGGATGTGCCTTTTCGGTGGTCGGCGGAATGCGAGTCATCATTTTCGCAACTCAAGTTTCTTCTCACTTCAGGACCCGTGCTTCGCCATTATGACCCATCTGCTGCCACCGAAGTACATACCGACGCCAGTGGTGTAGGTCTCGGCGCCGTCTTGGTCCAACGCCATGGAGCTGTTGAACACGTCGTTGCCTATGCTAGTCGTTGCCTAAGTAAACCGGAGCGCAACTACACTGTCACGGAGCAGGAATGCCTCGCGGTCGTGTTCGCCGTCCACAAGTTTCGCCCGTATATGTATGGACGTCGATTTTCCATTATCACAGACCATCATTCCTTATGTTGGCTCACTGGACTACGTGACCCATCAGGTCGTCTTGCTCGTTGGGCGTTACTATTGCAAGAACACGACTTCGAAGTTTGTTACAAGAGCGGCCGTCGTCATGCCGACGCCGATTGCCTCTCGCGGCTTCCCCTTCCGACAACCGCGTGTGACGAAGACAACTTCGATGAATATTTAGCAGTTGTCGATGCCCCATTTCCCGACCTGACCACTTTTCGCACGGAGCAACGCAGTGATAGCAGCCTCGCCCCTTTATTTATCTCCGGAACGAACGGTCAACGCTGCTTCGTCGTCAAGGATGACATTCTTTACAAGAAAAATTATTCCGGCAAAGGCGCCCGTTTACTTCTAGTCGTGCCCACAAATTTGCGGCGTCACGTACTTCGGGCAATGCACGACGACCCTACGTCGGGACATATGGGCTTTTCCAGGACATTTCAGCGTACACAAGAGCGCTTCTTCTGGCCGAAAATGCGTCCAAGTGTATCTGCATACGTGGCGAGCTGTGAACAATGCCAACGCTACAAGCGTCCGACAAGCGAGCCAGCAGGACTACTTCATCCCATTTCACCATTTGAGGTCGTTGATGTTGATCTGATCGGCCCTTTTCCGCGATCAACGAACGGAAACCGCTGGATTGTAGTGGGCGTTGACCACTTGACACGCCATGCGGAAACTGCGGCAATCCCTGCAGCCACGGCCACTCAAGTTTCGCATTTCATGCTGTCGCACATTATATTACGCCATGGTTCCCCACGTGTCATCATCAGTGATCGCGGGCGGCAGTTCGTTGCTGATGTAGTTGAGGACCTCCTTCGTCTTGCTACGTCCCATTTTCGTCACGCCACGCCGTATCACCCTCAAACTAACGGTGTAACCGAACGAACGAATAGAACTCTCGTCAACATGATTTCCATGTATGTTGACTCCGGACACAAAACGTGGGACGCCGTCTTGCCATTTATAACTTTCGCCTGCAATACGGCACAGCACGAGACAACCAGATATAGTCCATTTTATCTGCTCTACGTACGCCAGCCACGCACAGCTCTGGACACTATTCTTCCGTTCTCTGAAACTGACCAACCTACTCTCGCTGAAACCCTTTGCCGCGCAGAAGAAGCCCGGCGGATCGCCCGCCTTCGTACTTTCGCTTCCCAAAGACGCTCTAAGAACCGCTACGACGAATGCCACCAACACGTACTCTATGAGAAAGGCGATTTGGTGTGGCTTAGGACACCGCTTCGCAAGCGCGGCCTATACCAGAAGTTCCTGGCCAACTACACTGGCCCCTTTGTTGTCTTGGAACGCCTCAGCGATGTCACGTACGTGATATCCCGGCTCTTGTCTAGTGGCCGCCGCTCAAGCAAGACCAAGATCGTCCATGTTGCGCGTCTCAAGCGCTTTCATCATCGCAACGAAAACTGACTCGCCCGGTGGGCTTCGTCTGCAAAGGGGGGAATTGCTACGATACTGGGGGGAACGCGTGGAAGAAGAGGAGAACGACGCTGGCTCGGACTGTGACCTGCTCGATCCCTGGGCTCTCACATCCATCATCTCTTGTAAATAAACTCATCGCATCGTAACAATATTTCGGTATTTGTAAGAAACAAAATTGGTTTTGCCATATTTTTTGGAGCTCTTTGAGCAGTACTCCGCTCTCTCTGGCGCATACTTGAACACCGACAAAAGCAAGGCTATGCACCTTGGAGCCTTTTCCAACGATCTCCCAGGTGGAGTTCAATACGTGGATGCTGTCAGAATTCTCGGACTGATCTTTGAAGAAGGGAGCATTGCAAATAGAACATGGGAAGACGCAATAGCCAAAGCGTGGGAGGTGATAAATAGGGCTTCAGGATTCAAACTATCACTCGCTGCAAGGGCCGGTGTGATAAAGACGCAGGCGTGCGCTTATGTGTGCTACATCGCACACATTGCGCTGCTGCCGAGCAGTTTTGCACAGAACCTCAAAACAGTCATTGGGGCATTTATATGGGAAAATAAACCTGCCAAGGTGAAAACTAGTTGCCTCAATCGGCCCACAGAGCGTGGTGGTCTGGGTCTACCAGATATTAAGCTATTCACTAGAGCACTGGCAGCAAAAACAACCTCCAGGTTGTTTGCGGATCCGGAATACCCAGGAAAGAGCCTTCTGATGTACTGGACAAGTACTCTAAAGAATACGTTTACGACAGAGAGATACAGTGGACCGCAAGCTGAGAGACCACTGGAGTTTTACAAGACCGTGTGCGACTTTAAACGCACAGTAGATAACAAAACGGAGGGAGAAGGGTTTGAAGAACTAGCGTCAATAGAGTTAAGCTACTTGCTGACGGAAGAGACACTACAAGATGAAGATAAAAGAAAAAAGAAACCAAGCCGATGGAAGACCTGGAAAAAGAGCAAAGTTCCCGAGGTGGTTCGCGAATTTGACTGGCTGAGAAGATGGAGCGTGCTACCGACGCGTCAACGCCTCGCAAAGTGGCACGTGGTGCCAAATGATAAGTGCGCGAATTGTGGAAAATCCGAGACCACTAAGCATGCGTTATTTAATAATAATAATATCTGGGGTTTAACGTCCCAAAACCACGATATGATTATGAGAGACACCGTAGTGGAGGGCTCCGGAAATTTCGACCATCTGGTGTTCTTTAACGTGCACTGACATCGCACAGTACACGGGCCTCTACCATTTCGCCTCCATCGAAATGCGACCGCCGCGGCCGCGATCGAACCCGCGACTTTCGGGTCAGCAGCCGAGCACCCTAACCGCTATACCACCGTGGCGGACAGCATGCGTTATTTGAATGCGTTGCTACCAAGGGTGTGTGGCACCTTGTTTGGCGCGCCTTTGGAGTTAGGGCTACATCACTGTCGCAGAGGAAAAATGGCCTGTTTGTCCAATTGGTACTCGCAGTCACAATGTACGTGATCTGGAGACGTCGGTGCCAAGCAGAAGCTCGTCGACAATCACAGCGAGCAGCATTCCCGGTCTTGCACCGAATTTATCAAATTATTTTTGGATACCTAGTCGACGACCTAGATGTAAGTGGTGTTGATGCTTTTTTAAGGTGCTGGCACACTCGGTTTTTCGTATTACGTGGGGACAAACTGGAATTGCCCGCAGCGCCATACTGAGTTAAGCAGGGAAACATGTCATCCGACTTGCTATGCTACTCAACCCCCCCCCTCTTTTTTTTTTTCCTTTTTTTTTCTCTCTCTCTTTCTCTTCAGCTCCTCGAGAAGTAGCATGTTTCTTTTTTTTATAGTTTCTTAGTACCGCACAGTGTATTATAGATGTCCGTTTAAAATTATGTCTAGCGTTTGTATAAGTTCTACTGACGCCATTTCGAACTTTTAGTGTATAAGTGCATCCAGTGTTTGTGTACACTTGTTCAATAAACTTTCCTTTTTCGCCCCTAAAAAAAATCACAGCATATCCACAGAGTGAATGATGATGAGTGGGCGAAGCTCTGGAGGTTCATCGGTAAACCGTGAATCTTCCGTGAATTTTCGTCGAGTACATCATCAAAGACGTGACAAACACTGTGTGTATATATACAAGAAATTGTATTTATTCGTAAATGTTAGCTAGACGTGGCTTCCGGTCCCCCTTCATTATAACGGCTTTATGGTCGGTGAAGTGGAGGGATAGGGGTTCTTATATGTCTCCGTAGAGGATTCCTAAAGGGGAGAGGGGGGTGAGCGTAGGAGAGGAGGAGAGGACGCACATCCGCTGTGGGGATGTGGAACGCGGACGCCGCTCCGAAGAGTAGAGGATTCCTAGAGGAGAGAAAGGGGGCGAGCGTAGGAGAGGAGAGAGAGGGGACGCGCGCGCCGCTCCGTAGAGGATTGCTAGAGGAGAGAAAGGGGGGTTAGCGTTGGAGAGGAGAGAGAGATGGGGGAGGGGACGCGCATGCTCTGGAGGGGTGTAGGATGCGGGCGCCGCTCCGTACAGTAGAGGATTCCTAGAGGAGAGAAAGGGGGTGAGCGTTGGGGTGGAGAGAGAGAGGGGGAGGGGAAGCGCATGCACTCTGGGGTTGTGGGACGCGGGAAGGAGGGATGGACTAAGCCCCCGCAAGCACATCCAAGCATGATCAAGCAACGGAGTCAACCTGGGCGACAGACACCACCTGCCTAGCCAGTGCTAAGCTGCCCCTCTATGCTCTCGGCCATGACTCTAGTGACTGTAGTGGTAGTTGACGGCCTTATTGTACTACAATGTTCTGCTTGACATAGATGGCCACACCGCCCGCGGGACGCTCTGCTTCCTCGGTGCATACGATGGGAACTAGAGGTGGTCTGGAACGCGCTTATTCTTCATGGTCATCATCGTCATCGTCATCGTTATCACGCCTAATGGTTACATTCCACTATACGGTGGCTACGATGGACGGCGCCGGACTAGCCTACGCCCTAAGGAGCTTCGCCCCTAAAAACTGCTTTCATAACTCCGGACGGCCTGTTCGAGTTCAAGGTAATGCCTTTTGGTTTAGCTCGGCCCCCGCGACCTTCCAACGCGTTATGGATACCGTACTGGCCGGCTTGAAGTGGCAGACTTGCCTTGTGCACTTAGACGACGTCGTTGTGTTTTCATCGAACTTCGACGAACACCTGCGGCGCCTTGAAGTTGTACTTCAAGCAATCAAGACCTCCGGACTTACCCTGAAGCCTCAAAAGTGCCACTTCCGCTACGAGGAACTCTTGTTCTTGGGCCACGTGATAAGCTAGTCCGGAGTACGCCCTGACCCTCAGAAGACAGACACCATCGCTACGTTCCCGCCACCTGCCCACAAGAAGGCCGTGCGTCGATTTCTCGGCCTGTGCGCCTACTACAGGCGGTCGAGTTCAAGTGGGAAACGCCGCAGGAGGAAGCATTTCAAGAACTAAAACGACGCCTACAAACGCCTCCGTTACTTGCGCATTTCGACGAACACGCCGAAACTGATGTGCACACCGACGCAAGCAGCGTGGGACTCAGCGCCGTCCTTGTGCAGAGGACGGACGACTGGAAAAGAGTGATCAGTTATGCTAGCCGGTCGCTATCCAAGGCAGAGGTCAACTATTCCACAACAGAAAAGGAGTGCCTCGCCATCATCTGGGCTACGTCAAAGTTTCGCCCCTACCTCTATGGCAGGCCATTCAAAGTTGTGAGCGACCACCACGCATTGTGTTGGCTAGCTAACTTGAAGGACCCTTCAGGTCGTCGCGCAAGATGGAGTCTAAGGCTTCAAGAATTGACATCACCGTCGTTTACAAGTCCGGCCGAAAACATTGTGACGCCGACTGCTTGTCTCGCGCCCCCGTTGACCCGCCGCCGCAGGACGACCACGAGGATGACTTCTTCTTGGGAACCATAAGTACCGACGACTTCGCCGAATGATAGCGAGCTGACCCGGAACTCAGGGGCCTTACGGAGTACCTCGAAGGTAAGACAGCCATTCTTCCGAAGGCATTCAAGCGAGGACTTGCATCATTTCTCTTGCGAAACAGCGTTCTCATAAAGAAGAATTTCTCGCCGCATCGAGCCGACAAGCTTCTCGTAGTGCCTTCAGCAATGCTTCCAATCGTCCTTTGACACGGCGCCTCAGAGGTTCTCATCACCGACAGAGGTACGGCGTTTACGGCTGACCTAACTCAGGCGATTTTGGGATACAGCCACACAAGCCACCGCCGAACCACAGCGTAACACCCACAGACCAACGGCCTGACCCAGCACCTAAATAAGACCATCACCGACATGCTGGCCATGTACGTCGATGTCGAACACAAGACGTGGGACGCCATCCTTCCGTACGTGACCTTCGCGCACAACACGGCCGTACAAGAAACGACGCAGATGACGCCATACAAGCTGGTCTACGGACGGAGCCCGGCGACGACGCTCTACGCCATGTTACCAAACGTGACCGACGAGGAAAACACCGACGTTACCGCCTACCTATAGCGTGCCGAAGAAGCACGACAGCTCGCCCGCCTACGGATCAAGAATCAGCAGGCGACTTACAGCCGCCGCTACAATCTTCGACGACGCTTCGTAGAATACCAGCCCGGCGACCGCGTTTGGGTGTGGACGCCGATACGCCGACGTGAACTTAGTGAAAAACTTCTTCGGCGATACTTCGGGCCACACAAGGTGCTTCGACGTCTCGGTGCTCTGGACTAAGAGGTCGTCCCGGACGGCATTATGAACTCTCAACGGCGCCGTGCGCGACCTGAAGTCGTCCATGTCGTGCGTCTCAAGCCGTATTACGCGCGTTAGCAAACCCGAGGACTGCACTTATTGCTTAATTATTGTACGTTCTTTCTTTATTGTTGTGATTTATTGTTGCATGCATTTTCCCCCCGTGTTCTGTTTTAAGCATCGGGACGATGCCTTTTCAGAAGGGGGGACATTGCCACGCGCTATTCTTATTTTCACTTTTGTTGTATTCGGTTTTCGCCCACAAAGACCGTCAGCAAAGCTCAGCTCAAACCGCGCCTTATTGTTCTAGAACCTTCGCGGTTATTGTAGATCGTTTTGTTAAGATTGCGCGCAGGACGCGACCACTCGAGATTATTCCTGAGCTTGCGCGATGACCAGTGATAAGGCTAGAATGCGCGTTAGGGAACCTGAGGACTGCACTTGTTGCTTTATTGTTGTGCTTTCTTTCTTTATTGTTGTGATTTGTTGTTGCACTATCTATCTATCTATCTATCTATCTATCTATCTATCTATCTATCTATCTATCTATCTATCTATCTATCTATCTATCTATCTATCTATCTATCTATCTATCTATCTATCTATCTAGCCGTCTACGTCTTGGTGCTCTAGTGATCGCCTCCTTAACTTGGGCTTTAGCAAAATTTGTATGGGAGGGTAAGAGCTACTGACAAATATGTCTGGCTTATCATGACATGAATAACGTGAAAATCATGCCGTATACATGGTCAAACCCTTTCCTGCAAACACGTGATCGTATTACTTGTAAATTAGCTAGAACATGTGGTATTATCTGCCGATTATGGTACGTACTACCTACTAAAATAAAACTCACGTTGCTTAACGCTCGGTTACTTTAACATGGTAGCTATTGCAATCTATTGTGGGGAACAACATTAAAAATGAACCTTCATAGCTCACCAACCCTACAAAAAAAAATTATGCGACACATTGTCACCGCTCCATTAAATGCACATACGACCAAAATATTTGGCCCTCTCGTTGTACTGTCTGTTGAACACTTTTATCAATATAACATTCTCTTGAAAAGCAAAAAGTATTTCCGGTGTAACAATGCCACTTTTATAAACCTGTGCAACCAAGTTGAATTAATGGAAGTATTATCCGAATTCATAAAACGAAACCAGTGGGCTTTACCTTTTTCATGAACTAATTACGGCTTAATCCAGTTGCCGTACTAAGTGCCTAGGATATTAAATGTGCTATGTGCTTGCGATACTGAGTTGAACCCTATTACAAAAAAAGGTATTGAAATCTATTTTAATAAATAAAGGTACATTTTTATGAATCATGTGTGCCGTTCTTGCAGTCACGTTTCCTTCTTTTCCTTGTTTCCGTTTATTTTCCTTTCGTACTCCTTCCTTTATTTTTGGTTCCTTTCCTTTCTTTGGTTCAGCTGAACAATGTCAATAGTTTGTAATAAAACTGTTTATCACTACGCACAACATATAAGTGCTCGTTATCATTGCTTGTATCAATAAAATTATCTGCTTGTACATAATTGTATTTTTATTGCGATACCAATTATATGGACAGTCTCGGTTGATTTTTGCCGTCATGTCCCGTATATATATATATATATATATATATATATATATATATATATATATATATATATATATATATATATATATATATATATAGGGAACAAAAGAGAGTACGACGCACGTTGGTTTTGCACGGTATATTTTCTGACGTTTCGGCTGGTGGACCAGCCTTTGTCAAAGTTCGGCTGGTCCACCAGCCGAAACGTCAGAAAATATACCGTGCAAAACCCACGTGCGTCGTACTCTCTTTTGTTCCTTATTCTACCGGGGCCAGCGTTATTTCATTGCTGCAACTATATATATATATATATATATATATATATATATATATATATATATATATATATATATATATATTGTTAAGGCGTTTATTTCCCGGTACTTAGAGATACTGCGTAATGGCGACAGCCACGGCCAGGCACGAACTCTCAGCGCTAGCGGCGTCCTTTTTGCAGATGACCCACTAGAAGGCTCTCGAGAGTGCAACCCATTTATAGGTTCCAATGCATCGCTACAATTACCCCGGGGACGAAAAGGGAGCCTCCGGGCGACCTAACAGCTTGTCATTATGAGCGGGTCATAGTAGGCCTTCAGGCGCTCCACGTTGACAATGTCGCGCCCTCGACGGCGCATGTCCGAAGATTGTTCGATGGGTTCGATCAGGTAGTTGACCGGAGATGTGCGCTCGATGGCACGGTAGGGGCCTTCGTACTTCGGCAGTAGTTTTGAAGAGAGGCCAGCTGCGGAGGTAGAGACCGAGAGCCATACGAGCGCTCCAGGGAGGAACGTGGGCTCAGAAGGGGCGGAACCATCACGAATACTCTTCTGCCGCTCTTGTTCATTCGTCGTGAAGGTCTTGGCGAGCTCGCGACACTCTTCAGCAAGCCTGGCTGTATCAGAAATAGGGGCACTCTCAGATGGGTCCGGCGTGTACGGGAGTATCGTGTCGATGGTGTGCGACGGGTGCCGTCCGTATAGTAAGAAGAAGGGTGAAAAACCAGTAGTGCTCTGAGGGGCGGTATTGTGAGCGTAGGTGACGAAGGGCAGTATAGCATCCCAATTCGTGTGGTCGGCGGCGACGTACATCGAAAGCATGTCGCCGAGGATGCGGTTAAAGCGTTCGGTGAGGCCATTTGTCTGCGGGTGGTAAGCAGTAGTTTTGCGGTGGGCAGAATGGCGCTCCGTGAGGATGGCTTCGACGACTTCCGTCAGGAAGACACGGCCTCGATCGCTGAGAAGCTCCTGGGGTGAACCATGACGCAGTATGAATCGGTGCAGCAGGAAGGGGGCAACATCGCGCGCAGTAGCCGCAGGGAGGGCGGCGGTTTCGGCGTATCGCGTTAGACGGTCTACGGCGACGATGGCCCAGCGGTTACCAGCCGACGTCAGGGGAAGTGGTCCATACAAATCGATACCCACGCGCCCAAACGGACGGTCAGGGCAAGGTAATGGTTGTAGACCGGCTGGGGACATGTGTGTTGACGGTTTGCGGCGTTGGCAATCGAGGCAGGAGCGAACGACCTTCTGCACGTAGCGGTACATCCCTAGCCAGAAGTAGCGTTGTCAAATGCGGTGGTAAGTTTTGGACACCCCAGAGTGCGCGCATTGTGGATCAGAGTGGAATGACTCACATATTTCCGACCGCAGACTGCGGGGTATCACGAGTAGCCACTGCCGGCCGTCGGCGTTGTAATTGCGTCGATGCAGCAGGCCGTCACGCATGGGGAAATGGTGAGCTTGAGGACGCAAGACGCGAGTGGATGGTGTTGTGGACGGATCAGAGAGCAAGTCGATTAGCGGGGCGACCCAATTTTCCTTGCGCTGTTCGGTAGCGATGATGTGAGCATCGATGACAGAAACAGCATTGGAAGATACTGAGCAGGGGGGCTTTGTCGTCAGGCAGAGGGGAGCGCGAGAGGGCGTCGGCGTCAGCATGCTTGCGTCCGTTGCGGTACAGCACGCGGATGTCGTAGTCTTGCAGGCGAAGAGCCCGACGGGCGAGACGCCCTGAGGGATCCTTCAATGACGACAGCCAGCATAGTGCGTGATGGTCGGTGACGACATCGAATGGGCGACCATACAAATAGGGTCGAAACTTTGTAAGGGCCCAGACGATCGACAGGCACTCTTTTTCCGTGACGGTGTAAGTTGTCTCGGCTTTCGTGAGCGTACGGCTTGCGTATGCCACGACATATTCGGGGAATCCGGGTTTGCGCTGCGTCAGGACAGCGCCGAGGCCTGCACCGCTGGCGTCTGTGTGCACCTCCGTTGGGGCCGTAGGGTCGTAGTGGCGTAGAATGGGAGGAGACGTCAACAAATGGCGGAGCTTGGCGAATGCGTCGTCGCACTCGGATGGCCACGAATTAAGGGGCCCGTTACTTCCAAGGAGCTTCGGCAGTGGTGATATGATCGTCGCAAAGTTTCGTATGTATCGTCGAAAGTATGAGCATAGGCCTACGAAACTGCGCAGTTCTCTGACGGACGCAGGTTTGGGAAATTCGGCCACGGCCCGAAGCTTGGCCGGATCGGGAAGAATTCCGTCCTTGGACACGACGTAACCCAGGATTGTAAGTTGCCGTGCTGCAAATCGGCACTTCTTCAGATTTAGTTGGAGGCCGGCGTTGCTCACACGTGTGAAAACTTCTTTCAGACGTTGGAGATGCGTGGAGAAATCCGTAGCGAAAACAACGACGTCGTCCAGGTAACACAAGCACGTGTGCCATTTCAAGTTGCGCAGAACGGTGTCCACCATGCGCTCAAAGGTCGCGGGCGCATTACACAGACCAAACGGCATGACGTTGAACTCGTACAAGCCGTCGGGTGTGACAAAGGCTGTCTTCGGTCGAGCGTCGTCAGCCATGGGTACTTGCTAGTACCCCGAGCGCAAATCCAGAGAAGAAAAGAATTCGGCTCCGTGCAGGCTGTCAATCGCGTCGTCGATGCGCGGTAGTGGATACACGTCCTTGCGAGTGATCTTATTGAGCCGTCGGTAGTCCACACAGAACCGCACAGAACCGTCCTTCTTCGCAACGAGAACAACAACGAGACGCCCATGGGTTGTCCGAGGGCCGAATTACGTCGCGTCGGAGCATATCGTCTCCTTGCTCATTAATTACCCGACGTTCGGCAGGCGACAAGCGATATGGTCGTTGCCGTAACGGTGGCTGGGCGCCAGTGTCGATGCGATGTGTAACAGCGGACGTGCGACCGAGAGAAATTTGCCCGACATCGAAAGAAGATCGAAATTCGAGCAACAGGCCCAGAAGCTGGGAACGCTGGACCGTCGTAAGGTTATCAGCGATGAAGTTACCGAATACATCAGCAGATGACGGATCAGACGTGGAAACAGCACTGATGGTACGGGAACTGGGACAATGCGAGTCATCGGGTACGTCCAAGTTGCACTCGAGAGTGCAACCCATTTCTAGGTTCCAATGCATCGCTACAATTATATATATATAGAAGTAATTGTAATGTAAATGTGAAGAAATGAAAGTGGACGAAAAGATAACTTGCCACCGGCAGGATCCGAACCTGCGACCTTCGAATAACGCGTCCGATGCTCTACCACTGAGCTACAGTGGCGGTCATCTCCCCGTCCACTTTATGGGGTATATATGTGTACTTAAACGTGGGAGCGTCAGTCAGCGCCGCCTGTTGCCATTATGGCGAGTGTGGAACACTCTTTTTTTGCCTGTAGGCGTCACGTACTACGTGATCTTATTACGAGAGGGCAGCTGACTAGTAATCCCTCGCATACCACCTGAAGGCATCAAGTCTGCCAGAACGAGACCCTCGTTATGAATGAAGGAAGTAATTGTAAACTGAAGGGCTCGTTTGCTTTGTTAAACACAGTTTTAATGAGAACTAACAGACCAAGAGGCCAAGGAAAGTATAGGGGAAGCTATTAGAAGTAATTGTAATGTAAATGTGAAGAAATGAAAGTGGACGAAAAGATAACTTGCCACCGGCAGGATCCGAACCTGCGACCTTCGAATAACGCGTCCGATGCTCTACCACTGAGCTACGGTGGCGGTCATCTCCCCGTCCACTTTATGGGGTATATATGTGTACTTAAACGTGGGAGCGTCAGTCAGCGCCGCCTGTTGCCATTATGGCGAGTGTGGAACACTCCTTTTTTGCCTGTAGGCGTCACGTAGTACGTGATCTTATTACGAGAGGGCAGTTGACTAGTAATCCCTCGCATACCACCTGAAGGCATCAAGTCTGCCAGAACGAGACCCTCGTTATGAATGAAGCAAGTAATTGTAAACTGAAGGGCTCGTTTGCTTTGTTAAACACAGTTTTAATGAGAACTAACAGACCAAGAGGCCAAAAAGGGAAGGTATAGGGGAAGCTATTAGAAGTAATTGTAATGTAAATGTGAAGAAATGAAAGTGGACGAAAAGATAACTTGCCACCGGCAGGAATCCGAACCTGCGACCTTCGAATAACGCGTCCGATGCTCTACCACTGAGCTACGGTGGCGGTCATCTCCCCGTCCACTTTATGGGGTATATATGTGTACTTAAACGTGGGAGCGTCAGTCAGCGCCGCAAAAAAGGCAAAAAAAGAGTGTTGCACACTCGCCATAATGGCAACAGGCGGCGCTGACTGACGCTCCCACGTTTAAGTACACATATATACCCCATAAAGTGGATTCGGGGAGATGACCGCCACCGTAGCTCAGTGGTAGAGCATCGGACGCGTTATTCGAAGGTCGCAGGTTCGGATTCCTGCCGGTGGCAAGTTATCTTTTCGTCCACTTTCATTTCTTCACATTTACATTACAATTACTTCTAATAGCTTCCCCTATACTTTCCTTGGCACCTTTGTCTGTTAGTTCTCATTAATACTATGTTTAACAAAGCAAACGAGCCCTTAAGTTTACAATTACTTCCTTCATTCATAACGAGGGTCTCGTTCTGGCAGACTTGATGCCTTCAGGTGGTATGCGAGGGATAACTAGTCAGCTGCCCTCTCGTAATAAGATCACGTACTACGTGACGCCTACAGGCAAAAAAAGAGTGTTCCACACTCGCCATAATGGCAACAGGCGGCGCTGACTGACGCTCCCACGTTTAAGTACACATATATACCCCATAAAGTGGACGGGGAGATGACCGCCACCGTAGCTCAGTGGTAGAGCATCGGACGCGTTATTCGAAGGTCGCAGGTTCGGATTCCTGCCGGTGGCAAGTTATCTTTTCGTCCACTTTCATTTCTTCACATTTACATTACAATTACTTCTAATAGCTTCCCCTATACTTTCCTTGGCCTCTTGGTCTGTTAGTTCTCATTAAAACTGTGTTTAACAAAGGAAACGAGCCCTTCAGTTTACAATTACTTCCTTCATTCATAACGAGGGTCTCGTTCTGGCAGACTTGATGCCTTCAGGTGGTATGCGAGGGATTACTAGTCAGCTGCCCTCTCGTAATAAGATCACGTACTACGTGACGCCTACAGGCAAAAAAAGAGTGTTCCACACTCGCCATAATGGCAACAGGCGGCGCTGACTGACGCTCCCACGTTTAAGTACACATATATACCCCATAAAGTGGACGGGGAGATGACCGCCACCGTAGCTCAGTGGTAGAGCATCGGACGCGTTATTCGAAGGTCGCAGGTTCGGATCCTGCCGGTGGCAAGTTATCTTTTCGTCCACTTTCATTCCTTCACATTTACATTACAATTACTTCTAATAGCTTCCCCTATACTTTCCTTGGCCTCTTGGTCTGTTAGTTCTCATTAAAACTGTGTTTAACAAAGCAAACGAGCCCTTAAGTTTACAATTACTTCCTTCATTCATAACGAGGGTCTCGTTCTGGCAGACTTGATGCCTTCAGGTGGTATGCGAGGGATTACTAGTCAGCTGCCCTCTCGTAATAAGATCACGTACTACGTGACGCCTACAGGCAAAAAAAGAGTGTTCCACACTCGCCATAATGGCAACAGGCGGCGCTGACTGACGCTCCCACGTTTAAGTACACATATATACCCCATAAAGTGGACGGGGGAGATGACCGCCACCGTAGCTCAGTGGTAGAGCATCGGACGCGTTATTCGAAGGTCGCAGGTTCGGATCCTGCCGGTGGCAAGTTATCTTTTCGTCCACTTTCATTTCTTCACATTTACATTACAATTACTTCTAATAGCTTCCCCTATACTTTCCTTGGCCTCTTGGTCTGTTAGTTCTCATTAAAACTGTGTTTAACAAAGCAAACGAGCCCTTAAGTTTACAATTACTTCCTTTATATATATTATATATATATATATATATATATATATATATATATATATATATATATATGTATAAGTAAACACCACGAAGAAAAATACCCGCGGGTAACAGTGCGGGAGCGGGGGGCGGCAAAGGCCGCTGAAGTGAACATCGAATGAGCCGGCCCACCTGCGTCGCTGCGAGGCCTATGCGATAAGAACCGCCCGCCTATTCGACGAGCCGGGGAATGCTCACGGAGAGCAAACGCCCCGCGCGTCTTTAACAAGCGGCGCGGAAAGACGCGAAGGGGGGGGGGGGGGAGGGGGGTCATGCAGCCACTGCGACCTTTGATTTTACGAGCGCGGTCGTCGCTGGCGCACTCGTTATCTTGCAATCTCAGCAGCCGACAGCGGGCAACGAACAGTGTCCCTGGAGCAGCCGTATGCTCTTAAAGAAGCATTTTGTAGAGTTGCGTGAGATCGTATCCAAAAGAGTTAGCTGCCAGCCTCACTTCTATTAACATTAGAATTTGTTGCTATCGCATTCACTGCTTCACCCTTGCGGTGAAACTGTGATTTTTTATGTATGTTTCTAAGCAGACGGAGACATACAGATACACAAATATGTGCAAATGTTGTATGTGAATAGATGTGCATTTGAGGGTGTACATATATAGACAGAAATACGTACAGATGTTGTATATGCTTACATGTAGATATAGAAGTTTGTGGAATGTATAAGTTTTTGTCTGTATTTTATACACATGCTGTATTCTTGTTGAGAAACGAAGTGGGCAGGAACCCCGTCCAGCTGCTGCTGTGCGGTGCTTCGTTCCTTGCCCTTGCATTTTCTTAGCTTTTTGCTCTAAAAACAGAAAAATGCGAAATAAACTTGAAACTTGCAACTTTACCTCCCCATGCTTCGGATAAAGTCGATTCGCATGGTACGTATGATCTGCCAAATTCTTCTTCAAATTATCATTCAAAATTTAAAACCACTACATAGTATCACGCATGTTCTCCGGGTGAAGAAAACACAGAAAAATGACTCCGAATCTGTGCCTCAATACATGGGCGATAATCAGTGGTAGGTCGATTCTTCCGAAAATTTCACGGATATGGGCCAAGCAGATGGTCAAGCCCATGCGATAACCGGGTTTGGTATTTCCGGATATTTCAGAGAGAGTAACTTGAAGTGCAGTGTCATAAAATGACAGACGAAGAACGCCAAAACATCGGATAAGCGCTGAATGCCCGATGAAACATAATGCAAGGAGCAGACGTTATGCTATCTCTTCCCGGTGATCATTCCCGTGTTTCAAGCATTCTGTCCGGTGCAACACGTTAGAAAGCTTTTGTAATGGCATCAATCACTCCACGTGCGCCCGAAATTATTTTCAAGATGTAACAGGAAATAAGCGGGCAAAATGAACAACGAAAAGGGCACGCACTATCGCCAGAACCCCAAGTGCATTGGCTCTTTTTCAGGCACGTAACTAAAGGGTTCAGCGACTTTTTCTACTCTTATCCGGTTTCCTGCTTGCTTGTCCTTACTACATGCGTCGGGACGGTTTCCTTTTTATGGCTTGGTTTAGGACAATGAATAGTTCCTATGGCAGTCAGCGCTCCTTCTGCCTTTTTTTGCACTCTTCGCGTGTCGTTTTCCTCTTGCCAGGCTTTATGATTATGCAAGCAGGCCAAGCAGACGAGTAATCCGCCTTGCAGTGGGAGCTTGTGTATTCAATAGGCGCGTACCTTGAAACACAGTGTAGATGCTTTACCAGTTTCAGCTGAGAAATTTTAATAACCGCATTTCATGTTGATTAAATATATCCTGTTTTTCAGACTGTGTTGAAAACACACATCAGAGTTTTTTATATGTTTGGTTGGATACCTTTATTTTAAAAATGTGATTTTCTGACCTACCGGGCCGGACATGTCACACGTCTTCGAGGAAGCTGTCACCTCACTAAACCACAGCGACTCTCTTAGGCTTAATTTAGGCTACAGGTTCGGTCAATGATATGCTGTCTGCAATCCATTCGTCGGTTAATGGGAGATCTAGGGCAGCTTATTTTGCCGCAAACGCGCTCGAAATAGTTTTGAGGGGCATCGCTCCCTATATTCAAAGTTATTACCTTGGCCGACGAATAAAAGCAGAAGGTAAGGCTGCCGGCGCATTGATCTTCTTAGGATATCCTGCAGGCTTCACTACTGAGTGTAAAAATTGATACAGTACAATTTCGCCAGATCTGCCCTTTCGCAGGCATCGTTTTCGCCTTTCTTGAGTTTTTATAAATCACCGCGGTGGATTTATAAGTTGGCTACGCTGCTCAGCTGCTGACACGGAGGTCGCGGGTTCAATGGCGGCCGCGGTGGTCGCATTTCGGTGGAGGCGATATGCTGAAGGCCCGTGCACTGTGCAATGTCAGAGCGCGTTAAAGAACACCAGACGGCCCAAATTTCCGGAACCCGACACCACGGCGTCCCTCATCATCCTATTGTGGTTTTAGGATGCAAAACAGCAGATATTATTATTATTATTAGTATTCATATACCTATTTAAATATGTGAGGTTCTCTGCCGCAGGCAAGCAGCATATTGGTGCCATGGTTTTTTCGTGTGTTCCAAGTGAAAAAAACCGGACATCTGGACTATCATCATTCGACCACTGTATGCGACATTTCTTTGATGACGCATTAGTTCGAGAAAAGCGCCGTTTACTTGCCGTTGAATGTAAGAACAGAGAAATTGTCGGCAGTTTATTTTAAAAAATTGAAGAGGGCACTTAATCTAAAGATACTTACGTCAACTGTTTTTGGGATCTTTACCCGAACAACAGAATTCTTGTGGGGCTTGCAGAACTTTATGCGGATGTTTGCACACAACATTTTCAGTGGGACGCCAACATTAGATATAGGATAACTAAACTTATGCAGAACTACATACTATGCACAGTATTGCAAAATCTTAGCTTTATGGTATTTAGGAGGCATCCGCTCGATGAATAAGGAAACTTCTTAATTAGCTGACGTTGCGCATGGCATCGAAATTCTCAATGCTCCCCAAGAAGCGTTTATAATGCGTCACACGAGCTCTTCACAATTATTTTTCTATTTAGTTCATGGACACGAGTGTTTTGGCGGTGCGTCCTCGAGTTACAAGGGTGCGCCCAAAAGTCACCGCGATAGCGCTGCGCTGGTCGGAGCGAGCGTAGTAGGCCACTCGAACGATAGGCAAGCGTAACGCAACTCCTTTCAGGTTCGCTGAACCTGGTGTCTTCTCCGCGGAATATTTTCTCTGGGTGCAGGTATTTTTCCCTTAAAATCAGGTTCGAATGTTCAGCCTTTTTTGTGTGTGATGGCTGATTGAAGTGAACAGTGAGCGGATGTGAAATTAGTTGCGTTCTCCGGCGAAATTAAACCATTTTTGCAAGGACACTGCGATGGAAAAAAAGAAAACTCACCAGCTTAAGTGATTTTCCATTTTTAAAAGCGGGCGAAATGTCATTTCTTGACAAACCTCGTTCTGGATATCCTTCAACTTCACGAACGCACGAACATTGTAAAAAAATGTTCGTTTCTGCTTGAACACGAACGATAGACGACTGAAGAGCTCGAAAAGTTACCTGGTGTAGCTCAGAGCTTGGCTCGGCGAATTTCATCAAGGAAATTCTGCATCAGAAGGGTTGTTAAGAAATTTCTGCCTCAATTTCGACAAACGAGCAAAGAGACTGTGGCGTGAAAAAACAGGCCGTGCTTTGAAAGAACAGCTCCGAAGCACTCCAGGCGTTTGCACGAAGGTTGTTACTTGTGACAACAGCGCAGTTCCTACTACCCCGAAACAAACTTTCACATATGCGCACAGTTCTCCCCTAAAGAAGCCTTCACATAAACAAAAGACAAAAAAAGGCCGAGCACGCGGAACTTATGTCACCAAAATATCACTGTAGTCTGAGAAAAGCTTTCTAGTAGAATCTGCCGAATGCAACGCAACCAAGAGGTACGAAACAATGCTCGCCTAGGGGGAGTATTGGGCACTACGGCAGCTCCACCTAACGCAGCGCTCTTCCGGTTACTTTCGGGTACCTCCTTGCGTACATGGCGATTGGGTAGTTTGTTAGGAAGATGAGAAATAACGCTTTTTTCGTTGGTAGTAGCGCCCGTCACGAGTGGATCGTGTGATATAAACTAGAACGTCTGTCGCCGATTTGAGCTATATTAGATATGTTGTATTGTCTATAGACCTATCAGTGTTTTTTCACTGCTATTAGGAATAGTATGTCTATATGCGCAACTAAATGCTCAAAAAGTTAAAGGGACCGAAAAGTAACAGGACCCGCGTAAACGCCCTTTTTTTGTGCTGCCCCTTTAAAGTTTTGCGGATGTGGTTTCCTTTATACAATGAACGAACTAGCCCCTCAAGACCTCCTTATACACGTATGTTTGAAGGAAACATAGGAAGAGTTACTACATATTTGGGCATTTCAGCTCAGGCAGTGAATTTCTTTAATACGTTCTGGCGGGCTAGTTGGTTCATTGCGACAAACTTTCTTAAACTGCGCGAGAAGACGAGGACACAAGTAAGAAAACATTCAGTTACTACATATTTACTACACACTACATATTTACTACAGTTACTACAAACTGCTCTGGTGGAGTTCTGAATGTTTTCTTACTTGTGTCCTCGTCTTCTCGCGAAGTTTAAGAAAGTCTGTTGCATTCAATTTCTGAATACGCTGAATTCAGTTCAAGAGAAAAAATTCATAAGCGACAAAGCTGTCTTCAAGGTTGATGGAACATTCCGCCGGCAATTGGTCAGAGTTATTACCGGAGAACCCTTAGGAACAGTGGGAGACACTGTAGGCACTGGAAATAGGCCCTGGCAGATGGAAATGTCGTCCAGAGTTTGCACGCGAAAGAAATGGTATGGCGGTGCGTTTGAAAAACTCTCAAAAACGCGGATGGTAATCGTGTGCAGCGAAGGCGTTTGGTGACAGTGTCTATGCGATTTAAGGAGTTTCGGTGTCCGTTGCTGGCAAGGCTACCCATAAGGCTGGTATCACCGTGGATGGTCACCGAATGCGCGAAGGGTTTCGTGTCTGTACTTGTCGTTTGATGACCGTGTGTGGGTTCGCGAAGTGATTAGTGTGCTTTTCTGCCGAAACAATAAGAGATCCATGAGAGCATACCTCCATCAAAGAAGGCTAGGCAGGCACGACGGTCGAAGGGCGTGGAGAGGGCCGACGATCCATGGGTGATGTGCTCACGATGTAAGACAAGGATCGAATTGGAACACATTCAGTTTACATGCATCGAAGAGGCCGCGACAGCAGCGTCCTTCTTATGCCAGAGGTGCGAGTTTTTGGATGTTATCCAAGCCGACTTCACCGGGCGGGTTAAACAGAGGCAGAAAACTGGAAACTCGCCGTGGCAAACCTCACAGCGAAATTGGACGCAAAGATAGCAAAGTTTGAGGCGGAACGCCTGTCCTGGAGTGCAGGTTTGGCGAGGAACAGGAACTGCAAAACAACCTGCAGGCGATGCTAGAAGCATTCGAGGCCACCTAACACTGCTGCTCTGGTGGTACAGAGAAAGGCTCTGAACTACCTACCACCCCCCGCGAACCAAGCGGAAGCGGCCGATGAAGATCATGGTGCACCAAAGAAGCTTAAGGACAGGAGGGAGCCCTGCAGCATGGTGATACTGAAGCTCTATGAAGGTTCAGCCCTACGGGCGGATGGCAAAAAGACCTCTTCTGCCTCTTCAAGCAGAGCTGACGTGGAAGCAGAGCAAAAATTAGCACAACGCGGGAAGCACCCCAGCAAAGGACAAGCTTCTACACTCTGAAGGAAAAGGGAGCTGGTCCAAACACCTAAGGGCTAACGAACGCCTCACCCCCAAGTGAACGATATATGCTGCTCAAAACACAAGGGGAAAGAGCACACAAGAGAGCGGACAATCTCAATCCCAACACCAGAAAGAATGCAGACTGAAACGAGCAGACGAGTTTTATTGCGATAGCAATGGAATGGACACTCTCGGGATGATTTTTGCCGTAGCCGTCGCCGTCATGTCCCGGATATGTATATGTATTTATGTATGTAAAAGGCATAAAGAAAAAATAATTCAGCAGAAAAAAAATTCCAACCACTTCATTCGGAATTCGAACCAGCGACCCCTCGCTCCGCAGACTGCTGCTCCAGCCAACACAGCCACGCGCCATGCTTGTGCCGCCGATATAACGGCGAGCTATTCAGATTCACCATTTGCCGCTCGCGGTACGCAGATCTCGGAACAGCATGAGCGTATTTTCTATCACGCAGCGCTTTTACAGTTTCTTTCAAATTGAAAACTGCCCTTGTGTAGCGCACGAAAAAGTGGCTCCCTTCTGTACCACTCATGATATAGAAGAATAAAAAAGAACACCGGGCACACTTGGCGTCAGACACCACCGCGTGGCAGAAGACGCAAAGGGGTCCTTTAACGTGCCGCAGTTTAAAAGAAAAAAGAAGTATCAAACAGCGTCGAAACGTCATATAATCATATAATCAATCCTTGGCCAATCCCCATGAGTGGATATGAGCCATGTCAGAGGCCACAACAACAGCGTCGTCTTCTGCACTGTGGACACTCGCAGTGTGTTACTCAAATACAAACACGTAACGACTGCGACCGTTGTTAGTTCACGCTTGTCCTGTGTATACCTATGCGTCCTTTTCGAGCGTCCTTCTTTGTGCTGCGGTGGCGCGTTCCAAGTATCGAGCTGCTTGTCGTTCTTGTGTGGCTAACTAATTTCTTACTATCGCATTCATTGCTTCGCCCTAGTGGCGAAACTGTGACTTTTTTGTTTTGGAGATTCAAATGCGTATGGGATGAAACCACACACGCTACGTGCCACCACATGGAAGAAGGCAGTGAGGTTTTGGACAAGAAAAGAGGCAACGCTGGAAGAGGCCTGTGATGAAGTCGAGAAAATGAACAGGGTACGGTACATAGCCGACGATATTATCGTACTGCATGCGGGAACCCAGGACATCAACACAACCAATGCTCCAACAGAAAGCCTAGCCCAGATCCTACACGACAGGCTACCATCGTGGCTCCAGTGAAATGACAAACACAAGTTCCTTGTGTATGCGGTCCCGCAATGGGCCTCAAAGAACCCATCACTATAAGCCGAGTTTAGGAATTATAACGCAAGGATGATGGAAATATGTAGAGAGCTGGGAGCCGGAGTGGAATTTGCAAGCACAAACTGGCTACCGGAAAAGGAGTTGTACAGTGACATCTACAGTGAATACACAGCAGCGGCGCTGCGGCCGCGACTTGGGCTTAGGAATGGCGCTTTTTTAGAGCCAGCCAAAGCCAGCTATACACGGAGCAGAAAAAACAGAGGCTTCAACACAGCCGCCCTGCTCATGAAAGCGTTGGAGCGCACCATCACACAGATGGCGTGGGAACAGGACCCAGGAAGACCCTGGAGGAGTCGACGTTCCCGTTCGCAGCACTTCAACAGGCATGACCAGCACTTCTGTGCAAACCAACCCAACCGGTATGGAAACCACGGCGGTGAACCGCTACACGCTTGAGCGCCCGCGGGTACCGACGCCGTTCCATGGCACCGAGCTCGAAGACGTCGAAGACTGGTTGGTCGACTTCGAGCGTGTGGCTGCTTTGAATTGATGGGACGACGCAGACAAATTGCGGCGCGTGTATTTCTACTTGGAGGACAGAGCACGAACATGGTACCAAAACCGTGAGGAACAACTCACTTCTTGGCGCGAATTCTGCCGTCGGCTACTGGACACGTACACCAGCACCGATCGCCACGAACGAGCTGAACGAGCGATCCATGCGCGCATCCAGATGCCCAACGAAACAGTGACGGCCTATGTTGAAGAAATGACACGCCTGTTTAGACGAGCCGATCAAAGAATGACAGAGGAGAAGAAGTTGCGACACCTTATGCGAGGAGTCAAAGAGCAGCTCTTTGCTGGTCTTGTACGGAGCCCTCCGAAGACGGTCAACGAGTTCTTGTCCGAGGCCGTCACAATGGAAACGATGCTTCAGCATCGATCCACCCTGTATGAGCGGCAAATCAGCAGTGCGTCCGCTACTGACATTTTCACGGCTATGGGGAGCAACACCGAGCGTCTGCGAGAGCTCATTCGCTCTATAGTACGCGAAGAGTTGCAGAAGGCTGCCGCCCCGTCACTTCCTACGGTAAGCTCCATAGCAAGCGTCATAAAGGACGAGCTACACCAGGCGCTCCGTGACCCTGTAACTCATGACAACACTACGGCAGTCCCGACTGAATACCGTCGTGCGACCTACGCGGAAGCCTTGAAGCGCCCTATTTCATCTCCCCCGCTGTTCGTTCATGCACCACCTACGGCTTCCATTCAGTCGGTGCAGCCGCTGCAGTACTACGAAGATCCGCGCCCGTCACCACCTTTCGCCTATGCCGGTCCAGATGTACGTCCTTCGGAGCAACCAGGACATTACCTCGACGTTAGACGCACGCCTCCTCGGAAATCGGATGTGTGGCGCACTCCAGACCACCGACCTCTGTGCTTCCACTGTGGAGAAGCGGACCACTTGTACCGACAGTGCCCATACCGGCGCCTTGGGCTGCGGGGCTTTTCTGCATATTCGGCGCCACCCCGATATGGCCAGCGACCCCGGGACATCGAGGACTAACTGGCTCAGCAGCGCATGTCATCGTCTGCCGGGCGCCAGGCGCGCTCACCGTCGCCGGGGAGATTTTCACCTCCGCCCCAGCGATATGCTGGCGCGCGGTCACCCAGTCCCGGCCAGGAAAACTAACTAACGCGACCTTTGGAGGCAAGGTCGCTGGCAGTCGACGTGCTGAAGACCTCCGATCGACGCAAACTAAGGCTGCAGATCCGACTGAACGCGATGACCGGCTTTCTCTCGATATACCCGTGCTGATAGATGGTTATGCGGTTGGCGCTTTAGTGGACACCGGGGCTGACTACTCGATTTTAAGTGGGAAAATAGCCACACTGCTGAAGAAGGTGATCACGCCCTGGCATGGCTCACAGATTCGAACGGCTGGTGGCCACGTCGCCACTCCACTTGGCTCCTGCACGAGTAGGGTTCGGATTTGCGGATCTACGTTCGTAGCCAGCTGCCTTGTTCTACGTGAATGCTCCCGCGACGTTATTCTTGGTGTGGACTTCCTGCAGGGAGTACGGGGCTATTATTGATCTCCAAGAGCGTCGCATCACCTTCTCAACTGACCGAGGAATTGACGGACAAGACGATCAACAGCGTGCCGACGTTCTTCGTGTTTCTGCAGACAGTGTCACGCTTCCCCCACGATCCAGTGTTATTGTGGAAGTCACATGCTGCGGATTTCGCAATGGTGAAGCGGTCGCAGAAAGTAACTTGGAACACCTGTTGACCCAAGGTGTTTGTGCAGCCAGGAGTCTAATACAACTCCGTGACGGCAGATCTCAGTTGCTGGTTACGAATTTCAGCAATGAGCACCGCCACCTATTCCGCGGGACTTCGTTAGCGTTTGCAGACGAAATAGCAAACGTTCGGAACTGCTTCACATCTGAAGTAGCGGAGACTGCAGATACGCCACTGGGCACTGTCGATATAAATTCTGAACTGTCTCTTGATAACAAGACAGCATTGCGGCAGCTTTTGCTTGAATTCCAGTCATGCTTCGCCAGTTCTTCAAAGCTACGCCAGACTTCCATCACCAGGCACAGGATCATCACTTACGAAGACGCACGCCCGATACACCAGCAGCCTTACCGCGTGTCAACAAAAGAACGCGAAGCGATTCGTACACAAGTTCAAGAGATGCTCGACGACGGCATCATTCAACCTTCCAACAGCGCGTGGTCGTCTCCTGTCGTTCTGGTTAGAAAGAAAGATGGAACGCTACGCTTTTGCGTTGACTACCGGAAGCTAAACAACGTCACTAAGAAGGACGTCTACCCGCTGCCACGCATCGACGACTCGCTAGATCGACTACGGCGTGCCCAGTATTTTTCATCACTGGATCTAAAAAGCGGATACTGGCAGATCGAGGTAGACGAGAGAGATCGCGAGAAAACGGCATTTGTGACCCCTGATGGCCTTTATGAATTTCGAGTCCTTCCTTTTGGCTTGTGTTCAGCACCGGCCACTTTCCAACGAATGATGGACACAGTACTCACTGGATTCAAGTGGCAGACTTGTCTCGTTTACCTCGACGATGTCGTCGTCTTTTCTCAAACTTTCGAGCAACATCTGCACCGCCTGCGTAGTGTGCTTGAAGCTATCCGAGCGGCGGATCTAACACTAAAACCAGAAAAGTGTCACTTCGGTTATGAAGAACTGAAGTTCCTCGGCCATGTTGTGAGCGCCAGAGGGGTCCGACCCGATCCTGACAAGCTTACCGCTGTAGCCGCATTTCCAGCTCCTACCGATAAGAAGGCTGTCCGGCGCTTCCTAGGCTTGTGCGCGCCTATTACCGACGATTTATTCAAGGCTTTTCAAATATAGCGGAACCCTTGACTCGGCTTACAAGAGACGACGCGCCATTTGTTTGGGCTAGTGAGCAGCAGGCTGCTTTTGCCGAACTACGACAGCGCATGCAGTCAGCACCCGTTCTGGCACATTTTGACGATGATGCTGACACCGAGGTGCATACTGACGCCAGTAACATCGGCCTCGGCGCAGTGCTCGTCCAGCATCAACACGGAGAGGAAAGAGTAATAGCCTATGCCAGCCGATCACTGTCCCGTGCCGAGGTGAATTACTCGACCACAGAGAAAGAGTGTCTCGCAGTCGTATGGGCGATCACCAAGTTTCGCCCTTACCTCTATGGTCGTCCATTCAAAGTGGTGACGGACCATCATGCCCTTTGTTGGTTGGCGAACATACGTGATCCCTCAGGACGACTTGTAAGGTGAAGCTTGCGCCTACAGGAATTCGATGTAACCATCGTCTACAAGTCCGGCCGAAAAAACGAAGATGCCGACACACTCTCACGTGCGCCCATTCATCCCGTCAGTCAAGAAGCAGAAGACGACGACGGTTTTCTAGGGCGCCCTTAGCCCGTCGGACTTGAGCAGGCAACAGCGAGACGATGACGAGATTCGACCGATCATCGATTATTTAGAGGGTCGTACCGCAGTTATACCACGCCATCTATCTCGCGTGTTGACTTCCTTCTGCCTTCGAGACAACGTCCTCTATAAGAAAAACACCCGTTCTTCGAGCCGTGCCTACCTCCTCGTGGTTCCGAGGGATATGCGGGACGACGTCCTCTTCGCTTGTCATGACGAGCCCACATCTGGCCACCTAGGCTACTCACGAACACTCGCCAGAGTAGGTGAGACTTACTATTGGCCCGGACTTTCGACAAGCGTCAAGCAGTACGTCAAAGGCTGTCGAGAATGCCAGCGCCGAAAGACACCATCCAGTAAGCGGGCAGGGCTTCTTCAACCAATTGACCCACCTCGCAAACCATTTGACCAAGTAGGCATGGACATTCTCGGCCCTTTTCCTCTGTCTACCGACGGCAACAAGTGGGCAATTGTCGCAACAGACTATCTGACACGCTACGCCGAGACGGAGGCGATCCCACGAGCCACAGCTTCGGAGGTTGCGCAGTTCTTCATGTTTCACATCGTACTGCGTCATGGTGCTCCCTCTGCAGTTATAACAGACAGAGGTACAGCGTTCACTGCGCAGCTTATGGGTGTAGTTTTTCGACTGAGCAACACCAGGCATCGAAAGACGACTGCTTACCATCCACAGACGAACGGACATACCGAGCGACTAAACAAGACAGTCACAGACATGATCTCCATGTACATCGACGTCCAACATAAAACATGGGATCGGATCCTGCCATACGTGACGTTCGCGTATAACACCGCCGTTCAAGAGACAACGCGATTCACACCATTTCGCCTTCTCTACGGCCGCGAAGTTCAGACGATGTTGGACGCTAGGCTTCCATGTGAAGACGCTGATCAGTTGACAACTGACGCCGACGAATTTGCAGAGCGTGCCGAGGAAGCTCGCCAGCTCGCGCGGCTGCACATCGGCCTGCAACAGCAGGCAGATGCACGGCGCTACAACACCCACCACAGAGACGTAACCTATAATCCAGGAGACCAAGTTTGGGTCTGGACCCCTGTTCGTCGCCGCGGCCTCTCCGAGAAGTTGATTAGTCGGTACTTCGGTCCCTATAAAGTGCTACGACGCGTGAGTGACGTCACGCACGAAGTGGTTCCGGACACTGCGTCGTCAACACGAACACAAGGAAGACAACCGAGCTCCGACATAATTCATGTCGTGCGCATGAAGCCTTATTTTGCGCGCCCATAATTTCCCTTACCATTCACTTGTTTGTTTGTTTTTTATTTGTGTGAATGACATCGCCTCATTATTCATTGACTGTGCGTGCGGGACATTCTACCATTCTTGTACTTTTGCGTTCTCTAAGCTGTGTGATTTCTATTTTGTTTTCCTCAGACCTTTCCTGGACCATCGAGGCGATGCCCTATTTCGCGAAGGGGGGAATAATGCCACCTGCAGTAGTTGAATAATGCCACCTGCAGTGGGTGAAATGCATGACCAGTGGCACAGCTCGCGAAAGAAAGAAGTGCGCGCGCTATCCATTTTAAACAGCGAGCTTAGCCGACGTTGTTTTGCCAAGAGCCCTGCTGCTCGACGAACAATAAACCTCGCGTGGATCTCTGAGGTGACGTGACAATATATAGCCTATTGCCTAGTTTCCTCGTTACTATATCCCCATTGACTCGACGGTAGCAAAAGCGTGAGCAGTGTCCACAGTAGCATATGGTTTGGAATAAGCAACAGCTGTCGACCACCACCAGCGGTAGAAGGAAAAGAAAAATCTCACAACCTACCAGAATGGGCTTTACACGAACTGGTTGAGACATTGGACAGCTCTGTGGAACAACTGGACACGGACGAATATAAAGGTTTTGAGCAGTGGCTGGTGAACAACATGAAGTCTGTCACAATGACAGTGAACCCCCGCCACAAAAACAAGCAAGAAACACCGCCGCAAGGCATGGTGCGACGAGGAGGTCTCGGAGGCTCTGCTCTAGTGGCAGCAAGCGTGCCGTGCACACCGTCCCGAACTCCAGTATGGTGCCACGGGGGGGGAAATGTCCTGCAAATATGGGAGGCCAACAGGGAGGCGAAAAAACACATGGCCAGGGTAGTACAGAAAAAAATACGGGCGATAACTGTGCGCCTCCTACAAGGAAACCATGTGTAGATGCGAAGCAGCGGGCGCTAACGCTTACACTGGCGGCGGTGTTGCCGCTGGCGCTCATCGCAGCGTTGCGCAGGAGAGAAACCTGGGTAGGCGCAATGCACGCAGTGATGGACCGGTGTTTCCTACTGGAACATGCCAATCGCTGCTAATGGGCAATGAGAGATAGAAGACTCCAACTGGATACAGTGACCCGCAGTCCGCTTTCAGTTAACGCGCACGCTGCGAATTTTTATTGTTCAACAACGCCCAGGAGTAATCTCCCACCGGCACTACCTTGCAGGTCAAGATGCAGTGCCATATATACGAGGTGGCCAGTGAGCGGTTGTGCAGCGCGAGCAGTCGGTTTTTAAATGCGAAGCATTTCTTAGCGAACTTCGGCAACTTTGAGCGTATCTATCTAGCTATCTATCTATCTAGCCGCCTACGACTTTGTGCTCTCCCGGCCGTATCGTTAATGGGATTTATACCAAATTTGGTATGGCATAACATAACTCTATGAAGAACGTAAATGGCTGGTCATATCATGAAAATCATGATTGACTTGTCATGAAAAGTATGATTTACATGCCACGCTCATGGTGTGCTCGCGGCCGTTTCGTTAGCTTGATATACACCAAATTTGGGATTGAGTGACGTGACTGTATGACGAACATAAATGACTAGTGGTAATATGAAAATCATGACTTGTCATGTGCGACATGACTTGCATGCCACGCTCATGGCGTGCTCGCGGCCGTTTCGTTAGCTTCAGATACACCAAATTTGGTATTGAGTGACATGACTGTATGACGAACATAAATGACAAGTTGTAATATGGGAATCATGATATGTCATGAGCGACATGACTTGCATTCCACGCTCATGGCGCGCTCGCGGCCGTTTCGTTAGCTTGATATACACCAAATTTGGTATTGAGTGACGTGACTGTATGACGAACATAAATGACAAGTGGTCATGTGGAAATCATGACATGTCATGAGCGACATGACTTGCATTCCATGCTCATGGCGCGCTCGCGGCCGTTTTGTTAGCTTGATATACACCAAATTTGGGATTGAGTGATGTGACTGTATGACGAACATAAATGACAAGTGGTAATATGAAAATCATGACTTGTCATGTGCGACATGACTTGCATGCCACGTTCATGGCGTGCTCGCGGCTGTTTCGTTAGCTTTATATACACCAAACTTGGTATTGAGTGTCGTGACTGTATGACGAACATAAATGACAAGTGGTAATATGGAAATCATGAATTGTCATGTGCGACATGACTTGCATTCCACGCTCATGGCGCGCTCGCGGCCGTTTCGTTAGCTTGATATACACCAAATTTGGTATTGAGTGACATGACTGTATAAAGAATATAAGTGGCAGGTGGTAACATGAAAACCTTGACATGCGTGTCATCTACAACCCCATTTACATGCCACGCTCATGGTGCGCTTGCGTCCAGTTCGCTAGCTTGATATACACCAAAATTGGTATTGCGCGACGTGACTGTATGACGAACATAAATGACAAGTCCTAACATGTCAGACATGACATGCAAATTATGTAAAGCAGGAATTGCTCCTTCCTGGCTGCTTCGCATTACATCGATTCCCACAGTGCGTGGGATCTGCCGGCTTTTTTAGATGGGAAGCATGTTATGCCGGAGCTTAATCCGGTGTGCGGCGTGACATCCCTTACTGCGCATGCGCAAAACCTTTCAAAAAAAAAAATAAGAAACCTCCTTTCCCCCCTCTCTCTCCTCTAGGCATCCCTCCCCGCGGCAATCACACCCCTCACTGCGCATGCGCCTCCCCTCCTCTCTCCCCTCCTACGCTCTCCCCCTCTCTCCTCTAGGCATCCCCTGCCCGTGGCGTCCACACTCCCACTGCGCATGCGCGTCCCCCCCCTCTCTCCTCTCCTACGCTTCCCCCTCTCTCCTCTAGGCATCCCGGCCCGCGGCGTCCACACTCCCACTGCGCATGTGCGTCCCCTCCTCTCTCTCCCCTCCTACGATCCCCCCCCTCTCTCACCTCGCGACGCCGACAGCGTCTGCTAGCGAGTTTCTTGGTTAAAAAAACCGACTGCTCGCACTGCACAACCGTTCACTGGCCACTCCGTATATATTGCAATGGATTTCGACCTGCAAGGTGGTGCCGGTGGGAGATTTCTCCTGTGCGTTGTTGAACAATAAAAATTCGCAGCGTGCGCGTTAACTAAAAGCGGACTGCGGGTCTCTGTGTCCAGTCGGAGTCTTCTGTCTCTCATTGCCCATTAGCAGCGATTGACATGTTCCAGTAGGAAACACCACTCCATCACTGCGTGCTTTGCGCCTCCCCAGTTTTCTCTCCTGCGCAACGCTGCGATGAGCGCCAGCGGCAACACCGCCGCCAGTGTAAGCGTTAGCACCCGCTGCTTCACATCTACACATGGTTCCGTTTAGCGGGAGATGGTGTAATTTTTTTCAACCAAGAAACTCGCTAGCAGACGCTGCCTGCGTCGGCGTCGCGAGGCGAGAGAGGGGGTGAGTGTAGGAGAGGAGATAGGGGGGACGCGCATGCGCAGTGGGGGGTGTGGACGCCACGGGGGAGGGATGCCTATAGGAGGGCGAGGAGGTTTTTTATCTTTATTTTTAAAAGGTTTGCGCATGCGCAGTAAGGGTGGTCAGGCTGCACACCACGCCCACCACCGGACTGACGTTCGCCTTAAGCTGCTTCGCATCTGAAAAGGCCGGTTAAAACGCTGCCAAGAAGTTCTGGCAGCATATGAGCACCCAGCCACCTACAGCCCCCAGACCCAGGCAGGGTTTCAAGACCCGCACACTGGGCGAGCAGTCTATGAAAAGGAACGCCTCCAACTTGTGAAGAAACATTTCAGAGCCAAGTTCCGGTCTCTGGAAAACGCCCTAAAAAGCATAGACCCCGCGAACACGATGTCACTGAGCCCTGCACTACGATTACAGCAGGAGAACTTGAACGGGCCATCAAGCATTTTTTCTGGAAGCACAGCTGCAGGATTAGACGGAATACCTGCACTGTTTCTCATGAAGATAGGGTCATCTGTGCGACAACTACTTCTCGCTGTCGTCAACCGGGTACTGTTGAGTGGTGTAATACCCAGAAGCTGGAACCGCTCACGCATTCGGCTCATCTTGAAAAAAGGCAGTTACAAACACCACCTCGACAGCTACCGGCCAACTGCGGTCACTTCTGTACAGTACAGACTCTTCTGCTGTATCCTGCAGCGACGCATCGACTCCTGCGCAGAAGAGCTTCTCGGAGATCTGCAAAACGGCTTCGGGCCAACACGATACCTGGAGGACAACCTGTTCGTTGTGACGCAAGCTATTTAGATTGCAGCGAAATAGGAAAGTACCCTAATGACGGCTTTTCTCGAAATATCACAAGCGGAGAACCGACTACTGTGGGAAGTGCTAAGGAAGCAAGGCCTGCCCACCAACCCGCAACAAATTCTAGAGGCGTTGTACGCAGACAATGATGCTGTGATCCACTGGGAGGGAAATGTGACGCAACCGATGAAAATATCTAAAGGACTACGACAGGGGTGCCCCCTCTGTCCCCTACTCTTCATGCTCCTGGTGGTTGACATGGAGAGTAAACTCACCGAAAGCGACACAGGCTTCAACTCCACATACTGGGATCAGGGGGGTGATTTGCCCACGCCGCCTGCCAGCCATATTTTATGCCGACGACATTGTGATGCTGGCCGACAACACAAATGACTAACACAACTGCCGGACATATGTTCAGAGGAAGCCCGGGCCATTGGCCTACGCTTCAACCCCGCAGAGTCGACGTGTATGGTTGGGGTGAGCCAAGAGGATGTAATGCAATACACTGAGAGCAGGCTCATACTCTAGGAAGACCCTGTGGAGTCGAGAAACACTTACAGGTACTAGGGAGTAACATTGTGTGCTGCACCACACTATGCACACCACTACGAGAACAAACTGAGGCCCAATGTAATAAGGACACGTGCCTTTCTAAACTCCAGAACACTTTAGGTTTTCAAGAAATTTGAAGTCACCCGAGAACTCTGGAAATCGGTGGCTGTCCCGGCCCTAACTTTCGCAAACAGTGTGCTCTGCCTGAGTTCCGGGACACGTCATTCCCTGGCAATACGCCAGCGGGAAGCAGGCAGAGCAGCACTGGGGGTCGACAGGGACGTACCAAACGAGGAGGTGCAGAGCGAGGTGGGCTGGTCCTCTTTTGAGTCTCGGGAGCCAGTTGTGAAACTCGCCTTTGAGCGGCGGCTGAGCCTACTACCAGACGGGCGTTGGGCGCGTGAGGGGTATAAGTACATCCACCTCAAGCGCATCAGTAACATGTGGGTATTACGCACCATAGGCCTGCCGAGTGGTGCGTGAGGTAAGGGGTCGCACCATGCCAACTCACGAAGAAACTTCAACAGGACTGGACGACGAAGGCCCACGAAGCTGTCCAAGAGGCTGAAAGTGACAGCTGGCGTACGACGGCAGCAGGGAAGCCCGCTTTGAGTCTATGCACTAAGGCAAAACAATCCATCCAGAAAGAGCCGCTGTATGAGAATTCAAAGGGACGCGGCCTTCTATGCGAAGCTAGATGCGGAATGCTACGAACCCGATCGCTGAGGACGAGGTGCATGCCCAGTCTCGACAAAACGTGCCCACTTTGCAACCTGGAGGAGGAAACCATACAGCACTTGTAGTCGACTGCCCCGTGTTAAAAGCGAAGGTCTTCGCCGCCGCCCCATCTGCTGCGGCCACTGCCCTGACTGCGTTTCTCGACGAGGAGGGGCAACAGCAGCACGCACTGGCGTTGGCGCTTGGTTTCCGGGAGTCGCAAGACGAGCAATTGCAGTTGGAAGCAGTCGAAACTACGAAGCGAAGATTGGAACACTGGTGGTGTTCGAGCTATCTGCAGGATAGAACACGTCCAGCAGCAAGCACATCAAGCCGGTGATCCGAGACTTCTTTGTGCCAGATCCGCATTTTCGTTTGATCGCCCGTTACAAAAGGGTAGGGCAACAATAATCATCATCATCAACTGGCGAAGCTGTCTCCCGTCTCGGTACTTCATGAAACCTGTTGTTCTCTGGGTAGGAAAAACACTTTTTGCTTGACGAAACATTGTGGTGTTTTCGTTCGCTTTGATGATAACATTCGATTTGACGAAACATTGTAGTTTTAGTTCGCTTTGATGATAAAGCTTTATTTTTTATTGAATTTTGGGCATGTCTCGGAGTAAGCTGGATAGCCTCTATCACAGTGGACAGAATATGGATTTCAATTGTGGACAGAATATGGATTTCAATTGTAAGCGTTCTACGTAAGATCAATTGAGCTGGATATCGCGCTAAGCTGGTTTTCCCGACATGTCTGAGACCGATGCTCATACCTACGACTCTTCACACGCAGTGGAAGATTCGATGTACAGCCTCAGAAATACTTTGGTGCAACCCGCACCCGGCGTATTAGTAAGCACACTTGTAGCAAAGTTTAGTACATATGCCTCGTTTGGACGTGTTCATCACTGCAACTGAATGAAATGCTTCCTAATGATTGAAATTTTGCTGCAAAAGTTTTGCCAACCGCTTTGCTTCACTAATATACAGAAAATCACCTGCGCGTATGACTGCACGGCTCCTGTGCACACCCCCCTCCCCCCCCCGCTCTAATCTTCCCTTGCAGATTGGAATCGTGGTGACGTCAATAGAAATGCCGCAGGAGTCACCTCTGCTGGGTCATAGGCATACTTCAGGCGTCATGTATTTTCTACTTCCACAGTGAATTAAGTACTTGTGTTCGTCCGCAAGCGGAAAAAATACGGTGGTTTGCTCGAAAACAGCCTGATGCGCTAGCACTTAGGGCTATAAAAAACATGCCCTTCCGTTCAAAACATCTGCGCGATACTCCCGCAGGCCAACGAAACACCTGCTAGACTAGTCCACATAGCACGCGCCACACCTTCGGGGAATAGGCCTTTTTCATAATTGTAAAGCTAGCTTTCCTGCAATGCAGTTAGCCCAACTATTGGCGGCTAGCCAATTCTGCAAAGAGAGTGCAAACGCAGTTCGGTTGCGTTATGACGAGGGAAACGTGGACTCAGCCAGGGTTGCCGTTGGGTAGATTTGAAAAGTAGACAGAATTCAAGCTAAAGGTAGCCAAAGTAGCCATGTCATTCAACTTTCCATATTTGTAGCCAAATAGAACAAAGGTGGTAATATGACCACAGTTTTTTATTGAGCAATGCTATACGCACGACGTCGTGCACGAAAAACCGGAAGTTGATATACGCACGACGCGGCGACGGTGCTGCCAACGGCGGGGGAGGTGGCGATTTTTTTCTATTTTGTTATCTCGCGCGGCGGCAAGTTTGTGTGCGTTACGAGCGGTAAGCATGGACTTCGAAGCTGGATCAACATTCGGGACGTACGATGAATTCAACGCAGCCTGTAAGGCGTTTCAAGAGAGGAATCGCATGCTTTTTGTGACTAAAGCCACAAAAACTGCGCCGCGGCGGCAACGAGCATCGTGTGCGTGCGCGCGCGGTCGCTACCACAGGCAGGAAAACATGGCATATGTGAGCGTCCTGTAAAGCCCGGAGACGACTCATCCGCGGCATTTTAAGGCGAAAGCCTTTAATTTCTCATCCTCACGTCCGTCCCGTGTCCGTCCGTCCACACCTCCACTGCGCATGCGCCAACCCATTAAAAAAAATAAAAATAAAAAACCTCCTCTCCACCTCTAGGCATCCCTCCCTACGGAGGCCACACCCTCACTGCGCATGCGCATCCCCTCCCTCTCTCCCCCTTACGTTCCCCCTTCTAGGCATCCCTGCCCGCGGCGTCCACACCCCCACTGCGCATGCGCGTCTTCCCCTCTCCTACGCTCCCCCTCTCTCACCTCGCGACGCCGACGTAGGCAGCGTCTGCTAGCGAGTTTCTTGGTTGAAAAACCAGACTGCTCGCGCTGCACAACCGTTCACTGGCCACCCCGTATATATGGCAATGGATCCTGACCTGCAAGGTGGTGCCGCTTGGAGATTTCTTCTGTGCGTTGTCGAACGATAAAAAATTCGCAGCGTGCGCGTTAACTAAAAGCGGACTGCGGGTCTCTGTGTCCAGTCGGAGTCTTCTGCCTCTCATTGCCCATTAGCAGCAATTGGCATGTTCCAGTAGGAAACACCGCTCTATCACTGCGTGCTTTGCGCCCCCCAGGTTTCTCTCCTGTGCAACGCTGCGATGAGCGCCAGCGTCAACGCCGCCGCCAGTGTAAGTGTTAGCGCGCGCTGCTTCACATCTACACATGGTTCCCTTTAGCGGGAGATTGTGTAATCTTTAAGGCGAAAGCCTTTAATGTCTCATGCTCACGTCCGTCCGGTGTCCGTCCGACCTGCGTCCGGCGTCCGTCCGTCCGTCTGTCTGTCTGTTCGTTTGTCCGTCCATCCATACGTCTGTCCGTCCGTCCGTCCGTCCATCCGTCTATGTCCGTCCGTCCTTCTGTCCGTCCTTCGCTGTGCGTTGTCGCTGTGCCCATAGTTTGCAATCATTCTGACCGACGCCGTCTCAATGGACCCAGGCGTTCACGGAATACACTTTCCAATTTACAAAGGGCCCGTCAATTTAAGAGCTGGAAGGCGGATGGCGTTTGCACGATGCGCAAAGCGCGAGAAAATACTAACGCATGCGAACGGAGGAAGATGAGTCTCGCGTCTCGCTGCGATTCGCGGTAAAAAATTAAAGAAGAAAACACGCACCCATTCGGTTTGTGTCTTATCCCACTGAGAGTGTAAAACAAAAAAAAGACATGGCATAATCAGTGGAATGGCCACACGCTTTTCGCGGAACACACTTTGCAATTTACAAAGTGTCCTTGAATTTTTTTGCGTACTCCAGCGTTCCCGGAGAAACGGAACTAAGCCTGACGCTTTTAAAATGCTGCCAAGGTTCGGCGAGATGCTAGAGCATTGAATATCCACCACAATGCTAGCCACGATAACAATGCGCTGTCCGCGAAGCCTGGCGACGCATGTTGGTAGATACCCCTCTCGGAGGGATGCGAACTCTTTTGGCACCAGCAATCGGTCATCGCTTGAACAACTCAACCTATTTCGTGCTTATATGAACTTGGATCTAGAATTATTTTTTTTACGAGATGCAGAGTGGAGCAGATTCTACTTCTAGACGCTAATCGTTGCGCTGGTACGAACGATCATTACTAATAATTATTGGCGCGCTCTAACCACAGTGTAACAGTTGGAAATGACTTCACAAGTTTGTCACATGCTCTACACTGTCATGACTCGCATAAATATCAAGGAATCGATCAGGACATGGTGGGTTCGGCTCATTGATTAGTATACACAAATACAAGGCTAGCATGTCCGCGACACGCGATACGATAACAAAAACGAATTTCTTTTTATGGCAACGCATGCTTGGGGCTTCCGATCCATGGAGCCTCTAGACGCGCGCGGCAGTGCTCCAATAAGCGCGACTAACGAACCTACACCGCGATAAAGAGCAGCTGTGCAAGCCGCCACTAACTACAGTGGAGTTGTGCACCCACTGCCGTCCTCAATACAGCAAAAGGCGCACCTAGTACAGTGTCGAAGGATAACGCGGTATAAATTTGACATCAAACAAAAAGGCAGATTTTTATTCACTTCTTGTTGTGTCCCAAGCGCACCTTTGTTCCCGAGCGAACCCCCGAACGTCTTGAGTGAAGCGGTACACCGTTCCTGCGGACGTCCGGTTGTCGACTCCTTCCCTCTCCCCCGCTCGTTACAAACGAGTCACCGCGCGTTTTCCCGGGCAGTTCGGCTGCCGCCTCCAAGTAGGAATAAACACGTTTTTAACCGTTCCTGGCCCTCTATGCTTTTGAGACTACCGCGCCCCGCGCGTACGTCTCTGGGCCGACGACACATCCGGACATAACAGTGGCGACGAGGAAGTGGATTTGGACCTGCGCTACGCAACGCTTTTGACAAGCTACAAGTCATGGCTACGCACGGGCTCCAAAATCGGCTACCCGAATTCAACGGCTCATCATGGTCATCGTGGTTTGGACGCCTCCAATTTTACTTCGAGGCTAACAACATCACTGATGCAGCAATGAAGAGAGCCAACCTGCTAACGCTGTGCGGGGAGCATACATACGACACAGTCTGTGCCCTGATTCAGCCACGCACTCCAGCAACCGTAGACTACGACGACATCGTAGCTGCGCTACAGAAGCACTACGACCCAAGACCATCAGAGGTCTACAGCAGAGCCCGCTTCCAACGGCGAGACCAACGGGAAGGCGAAACAGTGAGCGAATACGTAGCGGCTCTCAAAAAGCTCTCTGCTGACTAATTTCCGAACGTTGACCTCGACAACTTCAGCTACTGCGCAGGAGGGAGGATCGACTGCCACACCTGCTAACACCACTATGCTCCCCTTGGACGTTATGTTGCGGGACCGTTTTGTGTGCGGACTGCGCGACGAAGGTCTACAACAGCGCCTGTTCGCGGAGACGAGTCTGACCTTCTCCAAGGCATATGACATCGCCCAGCGAGCAGAGAGCGCCGGTCACCAGCAGAGGGATATTCGACGGAACGTCGAACCGGTACATCACACCTGTCAGCAGTCAGGCCATTCCACGACTACGCCTAATGGAAGGAAAAAACACAGCGCTGTTGGCGATGCGATGACATGCACGATCCCCAGGTATGCCGATTCAAAACAGCTACCTGCAACTTTTGCCAAAAATGGGGACACACTGAAAAGTCATGCATCACCAAGCGCAAACAGCTCCGGCCGAAGAATTCAGTGCAACGGAACAACAATGTCGAGGCACAAGAGGGCCAGATGCCAGATAACACGAGCACACCACGGACGTCATCGGCACTATATGACCTAAACGCCGTTGTGAACCTCGGCACGAGACCAAAGATTACCACAGAAATCATGGTACACCAACGCCCCATCAGGTTTGAGGTGGATTCCGGAGCAGCGTGTACGCTCATCAGCGAGGACACCTTTCGCGCCACTTGGCATGAGAACGCGCCAGCTCTCCAGAAAGACGACACGCAGCTGAGAACGTGGTCCGGACATTCCCTTCCACTACTGGGCTGTGCCAACGTGGACGTGTACTACAACGGTCAGACCCATCAGCTACCACTGCTTGTCGTCCACGGCTCTGGATCAAGCCTGTTGGGACGAAATTGGTTCACCTCTCTTGGAGTGGTCATTGGCGGAGTTGACCACACACCCAGCTATCCGTCAGTGGAGCAGCTTCAAGAGAAGTACCAAGCGGTTTTCTCCGAAGAAATACCAGAAAACAACGGACCTCCAGTCACACTGGAACTGCGGGAGGATGCGACGCCTAAATTTTTGAAAGCTAGGTCGGTACCTTTTGCCCTACGAACGTCAGTGGAGAATGAGCTTGACCGACTGCAGCAACAAGGAATCATCGAACCGACGCAACATTCAGAATGGGCTACACCACTCGTTGTCGTCCGAAAGAAGAACGGTACCCTACGCCTCTGCGGAGACTACCGGAGCACTGTCAACCTGGCGACAAAAGCATCTTCCTACCCACTGCCGACCCCAGAGGAGGTTTTTAGCACGCTTCGTGGTGGAAGGATCTTCAGCGCCTTGGACTTGACACAAGCCTACCAGCAACTGAAGGTGAGCGAACCAACGTCTGCACTGCTCACGATAAACACCATTAAGGGTCTCTACAAAGTCAAAAGGCTACCATTCGGCATAGCTGCAGCACCAGCAATCTTCCAGAAATTTATGGAGTCTACACTTAACGGGATCCCGGGAGTTTGCGTCTACTTGGACGATGTTATTGTCGGTGGCGCCTCCACTGAAGAGCACGCGGAGCGTTTGAAGCTCATCCTTGAAAGGCTATCAAATGCTAACTTGCGCATCAGCAAGGAAAAATGTGTGTTTGCGGTGCCTGAAGTGAAGTTTCTTGGACATAAAATTGACGCGCACGGTATTCATCCTACTGAAGACAAAGTGCGAGCAATCACCGAAGCACGAGCGCCTACTAACAAGCAAGAGCTCCAGTCGTTCTTAGGGCTATTAACGTTCTACGACCGGTTCTTAGAAGATCGAGCTACAGTGGCCAACGATCTGTACCAGCTACTCCAGAAAGAAGTCCCATGGAATTGGTCGCCACGACACCAAAAAGCATTTGTTGCCCTTAAAGAACTACTTCGGAAGTCTACTGTTCTGCGACACTACGACGAAAGGAGACCCCTACTGCTAGCCTGCGACGCATCACCGTACGGAGTGGGAGCAGTCCTCTCCCAAGCTGACGACCAGGGACGGGAAGCCCCGATTGCTTTCGCATCGCGCACCCTATCGCAGGCAGAGAGGAATTATTCCCAGCTAGATAAAGAGGGACTTGCCATCGTCTACGCAGCAGACCACTTCCGCCAGTACATTACCGGCAGAAGAGTGACATTCATTACAGATCATCGGCCCTTATTGGGTATCATGGGTCCCCAGAAGCCAATGCCACAGACATTGTCGCCGCGAATGACACGATGGTGCATCAAGATGTCGGCGTACGATTACGAACTCGTACATCGCACTGGTAAGAAACACCAGAACGCTGACGCACTAAGCCGCCTGCCGCTGGACACCACAATCGACGAACCACCCCCGCCAGGTGACATACTCATGTTCGAGGCGCTGCCGAACCCTCCGCTAACAGCTGACACGGTAGCAGCATCAACGCAGGAGTGCACTGTCTTGAAGGAAGTCTACGCAGCTATACAAGAAGGCAAGGTGCAGAAGCTAAAGGGTGAACACTTCAACGCTTACCGCAAGCGAGCTACGGAGTTAAGCACTCATCGCGGCTGCATCACTTTGGGATCAAGAGTTGTGAATCCGGCAGCACTTCGCGGACAAGCCATGTCGCTTGTCCACGCAGGTCATCGAGGCATTGTTGCCATGAAGAAGTGTGCCAGAAGTTATATGTGGTGGCCTGGTATCGACCATGACAAAGAATCAACAGTGCAAGATTGCCAGCCTTGTCAATGCAACCACAGAGCCCCACCATTCCTGAATGGGAAAGACCAGACACGCCTTGGCACACCCTGCACATTGATTTTGCTGGACCTATCGAAGGGTGTTCATTCCTGGTGGTTGTAGACGCATACACCAAGTGGCTTGAGGTAAAGCAAATGACTACAACAACATCGGCAGCAGTTATTGACACTCTCCGGTCATTGTTTGCAACGTTCGGCCTACCACGCAAGGTAGTCTCGGACAACGGCACTCCGTTTGTGTCCACGGAGATTCTCAAGTTTTACAGCGACAACGGCGTCTCTTCTGTGACATCAGCCCCTTACCACCCAGCGACGAACGGACAAGCCGAGCGCTACGTGGCAGAACTTAAACGCGCCCTTACTAAAGATCAGACTGGGACAATGCAACGCCGCATCGCGCGATTTCTCTTCAGGCAGCACAACACTGTTCAAAACACCACAGGGCAAACGCCAGGAAGATTGATGTTCGGACGAGAAATGAGAACCCAGCTGACAGCAATTGTCCTGGAGCCCTCAGCGGAAACCCCTCAGGGGGGAAGAAAAGCTCCCACGTAGCAGGAGAATTGAAATGGGACAACGCATATACGCACGCCAGTTCAACAGAAGACCCGGCTGGGTTGAAGCGACGGCACTTAAACGCATAGGTTTGCGGTCATGGCTCGTCGACATAGGCGGAAAGGCCACTCGCCGCCACCTTAATCAGCTACGTCGTTCAGGTAATTTGCCAAGGGAGGCTCCGTTTCAAGCAAGCACCCCGACGGAAGCTTCGTCCCACTTAGCCTGGCATCTCGCACCAGATGAATCGGCGCCGCCGCCGGCCGGCCCTGAACGGGAAGAAAATGACACCCAGCAAGCGGAGGCTCCTCTTGTTTACGCGCCCAGAGCGTCCACGCGCCCACGGCGACCTCCAGATCGCTTCCAAGCGACAATCTAAGGAGGGAGGAGATGTTGTGTCCCAAGCGCACCTTTGTTCCCGAGCGAGCCCCCGAACGTCTTGAGTGAAGCGGTACACCGTTCCTGCGGACGTCCGGTTGTCGACTCCTTCCCTCTCCCCCGCTCGTTACAAACGAGTCACCGCGCGTTTTCCCCGGCAGTTCGGCTGCCGCCTCCAAGTAGGAATAAACACGTTTTTAACCGTTCCTGGCCCTCTATGCTTTTGAGACTACCGCGCCCCGCGCGTACGTCTCTGGGCCGACGACACATCCGGACATAACACTTCTTCAATGCCATTTTACATACAGCCCAAAATTACTGGCTGCAGTTTCAATCGTAGCTGCATCCAGAGCAGAACCAGTGCCTCTTCTGCTGCATTTTGTTGAAATCGACGCAGGACCTACGAGAAAAAACAAGTGGGCGAGTGTAATAGAGCCTTATATAGATAAAACTTACATCAGGCTTGCACACAATGGCATGCATGTGTGAATTCTTAAGCATCCTTACCAGTGGAACCATTCTAAGCACTGTTCGCAACACACCATCTTCAGTGTTCCATCATCTTTGTCCTTGCACGCTGCACAAAACCACAAGTCTGCCTCCTTCTTCATCGTAACTGCAAGTAAGGTTGAACACACATAAGCTTCAAGATACTAACTAAAAAAGAAACAAAATGCATCATACTTGTGAAAGTCAGGAGCACCCACGCATCCAGCGTGAAAAAATTCTTTAGTTTTGGTAACGAAACTGTAATCCAGAAAAGAACTTGGTAGCAGTTCTGACCGAACTTCAATCTCACTTTCCTCCAGGGCCGATCCACCTTGCAGAACTCGATCGCAGGACTCCTTGCTTGAAATTGCAGTGAGCAGCACTGAAAAATAATTTGATATATATATTCGAGATTCATAATCGCTGCATGTGAAATGGGATTACCCTATTATATACAAAGATGAAGCCAAATCAGGCACCATAATTGCATGTATTTTCGTATCCAAACCAAAAGTCTTACTTTCATGCTGGGGCTTTTCCAACAGATGATTGAATGGGACTGGGTGGTTGTCATGTCGTGCTTTGCGCTTTCTCGCCTGAAGAAGTCTGTTTGGTGATCGTCCTCTGCTCTTTACTATTGGCAATCTAATTGTACTAGATGGCTCGGATGTTACAACTGTCTCACTTGAGCAAGGATCAGAGGGTAGTACATCTGGTGACGGTGGGCTCGTTTCGGGTATGGTTGTATCTTCTGCAGTAGTGCCGTCTCTCTTGTCTGGTGAGGGCATTGTTGGGGCACAATTGTTACGATCAACTGAGTGATTTCCAGGCTCTTCACCTCTCAGCCAAGAGGCATTTAATTCCTGAAGATGGAAAGTCTTGCTTCGAAAACTTGGGGGCCACAGTCTGCAAGGTTGTCACACAAAGACTTAAGTGTTCTTAAAGCATAGTTGTACCGTTGATTCCTGTTCATGTTTTTGAAGCACGGACCATCCATTGACAGCACATCAACGTTCTCACAGATGTTTTCACTATTTATTAGAGGTTCCTGATGATTGGTGCCAGGAAGCTGAGGTTCCTGGTGGCTTGAAGCTAAGAAGTCTAGTTGGTACGACTTGTACCAACGTTTGTGGACAATCTTCTCTAGATCTGGTTGTGTGGCACAGTTCAGACACACAGCAAGTAAATGCTTGCAAGGCAAGCCCATCTTTGTATAAGTGCCGCAGCTGTACGTCTGTGTATTTAAAGAAATGCTGTACATAGCATCACTGCATGTCTATGACACAGCATATTCCTGCTGCGACAGGTGCTTGATCAATATATCAGTATTTTTTGCCTTCATTAACAATTTACTGATCAGGCTGCAAGCATATGGCGTCAAAATCTTGTCTGCAAGCAGCTCCACTGCTTCGGATTTTTTTGTATGAATAAAATTCACACGTTTTCAGTAGCGTCATTTTATGTCTCGCTTGCAGTCGTAAAGAGTCTGCCATATGCAGAAGGGTGTTTAAAGCTTCGTGGAGCTTACTGGATGATTTTAGTACGTTCTTGATTATAGAATTGTGCGATTCCACACGGTTCGTGGTGTTGTTGCCACCAGTAAAGTGGCGGTCACACAGGTAACGCACCCACATGTCTGATATGTTGTCCCAGTTTTTTTCAAAATATTCAAGTGCATCTTTGCTTGCTAGTCTCTTGAACTTCGTTGTTGCTTCAGAAAACTTTTCAGCATTGGGAGCAATCAGCATTTCTGCAAAACTAGCGGCAATACGTTCGCGCTCTTCTGCCGACTTTGACAGCTGGGCTGCAGCAGTTCTGAATGCCTTAAGCACATGAAATTGGCACAACTGAATTGCAGGTGTGCTGGGAAGTGTGGTCCTGACTGCATTGATTTCAGTGAAATCTTTGTCTACAATTACTACTTTTGTCTCCGTTGTATCAGGGTTTTCTTTCACAAAAATCTCTAGCAGTTGCGTGACCACATGCTGCTGTTCCGACGCAACAAATGCGTACGCAACAACTTGGCTGCTGCCTGATCCATCTTGCACAACGAACACATACAGTGGCATTCGAAGCTTATTTGTTCGATATGTCGCATCAATGAGAAGTACTTCGGGAAAAGACTTAAAGGCCTGCTGCATGTGGTGCGTTTGCACCAACAAAATTTGCAGTTCATCATTCTCGTCGGTCACAGGGATAATCTTCGCTGCAAATTTGTCACGCAGTTTAACTATTTCTTCTAGGAGCTGGCTCCCTTCACTTTTCTGGCCACCTTCTTCTTTGAGATTTTGGATGTCTTTAGGAATGACTTGTTTTCCTGCAAGGAGTGCAATAACCTGGAGTGAAATGACTGAAAGTTAATTCAAAGCAGTTTTTGGAGAGTTGAGATCTTGGCAGAATTTTTGAAATAGTTTAAAAAGGTTCTGCAAACTAGGTTAACTTCATAAACGTTTGAAACAAACGAATGAAAAGAAACATCACTTCTCAAAAACAATTTAAGATATTTCCACACACGTCCATTGCTTTCGTCACGAGGACGTGACAATATTGTGATTGCACAAGAATTATAGTTACATAGCCGTAGGCCTTTGGTTAATATCGCTTATGTGATTTAGCAGATTACTGCTTTGGCTTTTTGTAGGACCACTTCTTTAAAGGACCGCTTAGTTCTTTAAAGGGGCCGTGACACCCACTTTTCGATCATAATATGTCTTATGTGGGTTAATCCTTATGCGTTCACAAACAAGCTGGCGGAAATCTAGCCCATTTGGTCGAGCGCTTAATTTATAATTAAGTCTGTGTTCTGCGAACGTCTAATCTGGTATTCCTGGCGCTGCTTGGAAAATAACATGCTTAACTCCACCTTCTTTTTGCCGATGAAGCTGACGTGTGGATCAAAATTATAGCTCTTGTGCAGCTGTCTCACCCCGGAATAACATTAAATGCTTTCATTTGTGAGACGAAAGAATTTCCATCTTCATGGGCATCATGACACTGTTTTATCTAAAGATTACTCACCGGTACTTTGATTCAGCCTCTCCACAATCATAGATGGCAACACATTCATCTCCATTAGTGGACGCGCAGAGGCTTTTTCCCCGTCTGTCAGGCGTCGGTTTTCTGGGTACGACATGTACACCTCTCTGCTGACCTCATGGTTATGTTGAAGCTCTATCTTTGTTACTTCTAGTTGCTGAGACATTCGGCGTGCTGCAATCACAACACAACAGTAGCTGGACACTGTTTCTTCATTGTCCTAGAATATAAACGGCCGTTGTATAGAACAAAAAGAAAAAAAAACAAGGAAAAAAGCTTGTGCTGAATAGCAATTCTAACTGACATGTAGCAATCTGAAGTTTTAGTTGCTTTAGCAGGAAACTTTAGCTCGGGCCCAGCTCTGATGCTGTATGTTCAATTCAGAAATGTTTTTATAAAAAAAGCGCAGATGGCATTCGCTTCATATGAAATATAACGTAAAATTACGCTGATTATTGAAATTATAAGTGACTTAAAGCCTGGGATTTTCCTGCTTTGCCTGGCTGCTTTTTTTTTTTTGTTCAATTTCTCAAAAGTTTGCACGTGCAATCGTTGACGCTGGTAGATATTAAAATTGAAAAAAAAATGTTACGTACCTTTGCTGTGGTCGAATTCCCGCACCCGTTGTCCTTGTAGTACCAGCGTGCTTGCAAACGTATGTGGCATTGGCATACTTCAATACTGCTTTTAATCGCTCTAAGCCGGCTGTAAGGCGACAGTTGACAACGTCAACAGCTTTTGTGGCTTTAGTCACAAAAAAGCATGCGATTCCTCTCTTGAAACGCCTTAAAGGCTGCGTGGAATTCATCGTACGTCCCGAATGTTGATCCCACTTCGAAGTCCATGCTTACCGCTCGTAGCGCACACAAACTTGCCGCCGCGCGTAGCGCCCGCGCGAGATAACAAAAAGAATAAAAGAAACGAGCCACGTGACTTCGTAGGTCGCTCATCCGGCCAAAGGAGGTGCTCAACGCCGCGGCCACCACGTGACTCCCGCCACCTCGCCGCCGTTGGCAGCACCGTCGCCGCGTAGTGCGTATAGCAACTTCCGGTTTTTCGTGCACGACGTCGTGCGTATAGCATAGCTCTTTTTTTATTATACAATAAAGATAAATTTATACGTGCAGAAACATAGAAATAAGAGCACAGTTTTCCCTCTTGCTTGGTATTCAAGCAACAAATGAGTTGCAAAAAAGAAAAAACGGATTTTATTTATTGATTTATATATGCACCCAGAAAGCCAACAGCACTACAGAGGAGAGTGGACAAAACACAAACTAACAAAATACAGTGAGTAAAAAGAACAATTAAGAAACTTCCTACGGACTAGTAGCTATACTGGTCCAATGATGGTTACTGTCTCGCGAAAACGATGATTAGCCCCCCTTGGTTGAGACGGAAGGTGGTTCCACTCCCTTGTTCCACGCAGTAGAAAAAATCTTCGGAGAATGATTTCGCTTAACAAAATGTAATACCTACCTTCTAGCGACAAACAAAACAACAGGACATATAGTGCGGTGATAAAATT
>JALIZH010002056.1:0-10801 GCA_030522465.1 Rhipicephalus appendiculatus
AGAAAACTGGGGAGGCGCAAAGCACGCAGTGATGGAGCGGTGTTTCCTACTGGAACATGCCAATCGCTGCTAATGGGCAATGAGAGACAGAAGACTCCGACTGGACACAGAGACCCGCAGTCCGCTTTTAGTTAACGCGCACGCTGCGAATTTTTATTGTTCAACAACGCACAGAAGAAATCTTCCACCGGCGCCACCTTGCAGGTCAAAATCCATTGCCCTATATACGGAGTGGCCAGTGAACGGTTGTGCAGCGCAAGCAGTCGGTTTTTTCAACCATAAAACTCGCTAGCAGACGCGGCCGGCGTCCGCGTCGCAAGGCGAGAGAGGGGGGGAGCGTAGGAGAGGAGAGGGAGGGGGGGACGCGCATGCGCAGTGGGAGTGTGGACGCCGCGAGCAGGGATGCCTAGAGGATAGAGGGGGGAGGGTAGGTAGGAGAGGAGAGAGGGGCGGACGCCCATGCGCAGTGGGAGTGTGGACGCCGCGGGCAGGGGATGCCTAGAGGAGAGAGGGTGGTACCGTAGGAGGGGAGAGAGGAGGGGAGGCGCATGCCCTGTGAGGGTGTGGTTGCCGCGGGGAGGGATGCTTATTGGAGAGAGAGGGGGAAAGGAGGTTTTTTTATTTGAAAGGGTTTGCGCATGCGCAGTAAGGGTGGTCACGCCGCACACCACCACCACCGGATTAAGCTTCGCCATAAGATGCTTCACATCTAATATTAGCCAAACCTTGCATCTGCTTGAATCAAACTCCGCCAGATCACTGGAACCAGCGCTGCGTCAACAGACGCGAATAAGCAACCAACGTGGCCGCATCCAATCTGTTTTACTACGAAAGGTGTTATGAGATCACAACAAGGGTCGTTTTTGTGCCGTAGTTGTATGCCGCCGCCGCCGGTGTCCGTAACCAATATCGCACGAAATAAGAAAAAAACTAAATAAATAAAAAACCCTTTGACAGAGTGGGAATCGAAGCCGGGTCCTCTGCGCGGCAGCCCAGCACTCTACGACTGAGCTACGCCGCTGCTTGAAACTGCGGCGCAAACTGACCCTATGCAGGCATCATGTCGGGTAAGGAATCGCGTTAACGTGTGTTGTAAAGCGTTTTACAACAGTAAATTAACAACCAGGCGTCACACAATGCGAATTGCATAACGAGTGTGTCGTTCAATGCTCCTACCCATTACAAAAGCCTCAGGCATAATTCTTCATCGTCGACAGCCACAGCATCAACAAACTGCACATAATGTGTTACAAGTGTGTAAGGGGTATCTCGCTTTTCCGAAGAATGACGAATAATGGCATAGTGGACGCCTCCCCACTACACAAAAATTATGATGATTTACAGCGTAGTGGGTACCATGAAGTGCGCTTGCAGTAGTTGCGCCAAGAGTGTTTAAAAAGGCTCTATAAAGGCCGCTCTTCCAGCTTTCGCTATGACTGTGCTGCGCGTTCAGCGCAGGGCTGGCGGTTTTCCTTTGTATCCTAGTTGCTTCCCTACGGCGCTTTAGTTCCACAATAGTTTTTTTGTAGGCGGGTTGGTGCTTACTGAAAGGCATAATATTGTAGAGCGAAACTCGTATATAATAAGGAAAAGGCCAACTTTGCTACTCGTTTCTGCCTTTTACTGTTTCTTTTCGAGTTTTGCGCTGTAGTATCATGTCCTCCTTTCACTGCAAGACAGCATATTTGAAATAGAAGACAGCTGAAATCAAGATACTGGGCACTGGTATATTCCTTGAAGAAGAACGTGTGGCTCGAAACGGCGTGGCATAAAACGAACTAAGAAGAAGAAGAGGTGGAGGATATTTTGAAGGCCTCCAGTAAATACCAAGAACAAGAAACGTTGCCGACATCCCAGACCAGAAAGGTGTGCCTGCGGCCTGGAAAGATCACTCGCTCGTCAAGTCTAGTCACCGCCACTACGCCCGTATACAAAGCATCGCACCGACGGAAGTACAGACGGAATCACACTTGTCCTGAGTGCCCAGCCGGCAGCTGCAGCTGCCGTTTTCTGCAGAAATATGCAATGACCGACGCCTTAATGATACCAAACATGGTCATGCTGTATGCTGGGCCCTAGTGCTATAGTTCAAACATGAACGGAAGCTTGTAGCTAACGTGATATAGAAGCTGCGGCCAACAACAATGTCGACAGCCACGCGCTCCGCTGCTCTAGACAAGTGTGATTCTATCCGTACAAGGATACAGTTCATTTTGTTGCAAAATATTGGTATAGCGTTCATTTTCTGTAATTTAGACTTTCACGAGCTAATTCCGACCTAAACAAAATGCTCCAATCTCTAAGAGCGAAATACGATTTGTGATCCTGAATACCGTCGATATAGGGGTATATAGATTTCAGCCGCAGTATATATTTGAGGTATTTGTGTGGCATAAATGCACTGGCCAAAAATTGTCGGAGCAGGGCCGACCATATTGCCCGCAGCAAAAACTGCGTTTTTCTCAGTTTCAGTTAAAGTGCATTTGGGTCTTAAAAAAAAAGACGCCACAAAAGTGAATGCGTTGAAATGCTTAGTGTCAGCCACTTAAGACAGATGGCAGAGCCCGGCGACGTTTGATGATCAGCCTTTTATTTAAGAAAATATCTTGGGTGTCTGGCCTAACAGATTATCCGGCCACAAAGCCATACGAGCCCTTCTGCAGTTATTGAAAACAACTGACTTAAGTGATTGCGTGCAGATACACTACTTTCTGCATGTATATTGTGAGCTGCTTGTCGGGATGCTTTCGCTTTCTCTTTTATTCTATCGTTGTCCCCTTGGTATGTAGGGTAGCAAACTGGACCAAGCCTAGTTAAGCTCTAGACATTTCCTGTGTTCTATCTATCTCTCACTCTCTCTTGCTCGCTATTTTGCCCATTGCGTAAAAGCGGCCTGTCTATCATTTCGAGTTGCCGAAGAAAGATAGGGCAACATTTACTTCTCGCTAAAATGAATGAGACTAGAAGACCCCAAAGGGTAATTTTACTGATCTAAGCGCACAAGACGAAGACGAAGAGAATGTCTGTGTGCTTCGATCAGTGAAATCAATGCGTTTCAACCAGCTAGCCTAGTTATCGATTCTCTTGCCTAAAGGATGAAGTTAGAAACAAAAAAGAACAACGAGGACGCGAGCGGAGAAATTGCTGCCGCTCTCATTCACATGTCTGCTTTCGCGCTTTACACTCGAGCATATGGAATACCAACTAGCCCGAACCACCCCCTCTTCCTATTTTCTGAAATGTTGCGGGCACTGAGCTCACGACTTGTATCCGTGACAAGAGAATGTCGACCTGCGTTTACGCAGACAGCTAGCAACGGTACCAAGCTAACGGTGTGTATGCACCCAGTCGGCGTTTTTCAAGGAGCGCCGGCGATATGTTTCCACTTGTCCGGCGTACATGATTATTTAGCCTGAAAAACTTAAGAGTAAATACACTGCTTAACAAAATAATGGAAAAGGAATGAAATTTCGCGTCCGCTCAGGTGAGTCACGCCATCTAGCCGACGTCAGAGTTGTGCCGCCTGGTGTAAAAGCTGACAGAGACGTATGTACGAATGCAGCTACAACAGCTGCGCATCAGAGTGCGGCTGCCCACTTGCCTTGCAGTATAGAGTAGGATGTGGCCTTAGGCTTCGTTAATCCAAATAAGTTAGCCGAGCATACGATAAATAAACGTCTGTAAAATTTAGAATGTTTCGTCTTTTTTTAAATATCATTCTGCTTACGTGAGCTGAATTACCTTAACCTTGCAATACATTCTGCATTGTGTTTTGTCGGCATGCTGTAAAACGGAAGGTGTGTTGAGCCTGACCTCTCAAGGGTGATTACAGAAGGAAATGGAAGTACACAGCTGGAGTAGTGGTATCGTTTTCAGTTTATCGTTCAAGTGTATGCACCATTCCATCTCAGCCTTGCTGCACTGCCGCCACGTCTTCGTCCTCTCTCTCTCTCTTATTCTTCTTCTCATGCTAATATCTTCTTCCTGGGGTAGATGGTGTCAGTGCTTGATGAATCTGCTGTTCCTGTCTTTTCCCTGTCATTTTAAGTTTGAAACCCAGCGTAATCATGTTCAGCAAGCATCTTGTCACGCTCACCTATCATCAAGGAAAACATACAGGCTATAATTTATGCCGCCATTATCTAGCACCTTTATGGACGATAGCGCAATACATTGCAAATGTTCATAGCCCGCCGAATCGTTCTGTACGTTTCGCGAGAGCTTTTCGCTTACTTCGACAGTTGTCATTGATAGTCTCCCCAACAATAAAAAATGTTGCGCGATCCACGGGGGATCATTGCAAGTTCCTATATGGACGTGTAAGGCGAGAAGACGAGAACGGACAGATAGAGAGTACACAAAGACAGGCGCTCTGTCTTTGTGTACTCTCCCTCTGTCCGTTGTCGTCTTCGCGCCTTACACGTCAATATGCAAAACCAACACGCCCATTCTGCCATTCTTACTTCCTATATGGATTGGTGAGCGCGTATTTGCCCCATGATCGGGCTACAGATGGCAGCACCATCCCCGCGGTACTGTGGGTTAGGAAGTCAGCGGCACGTATTAAATGGACACAGCGGTGCTTCGTTGTGAGCGTGAACCTATTGTCGGAGAATAAAATGCATTTACTGCAGCCTACTGGTAATGTCTACGCTCTCCATTGCCTGATCGACGCACGAAGTCCATCCGACGTTACTATTAATAGTGAGCGAAGCGGAATCTGTGAATTAAAGGGATGCTCGCTCTCTGCGTTATCACACTACATCACACTTTTTGTTGTCTTATTTGCACATGTTAGCTTGTTTCCGTCAGCTACGCACTGCTATAGCGATACTGAACTACTTAATATTTACTTCTTCCTTATCTCGATAACAGAAAAAAAAAGATAGCCCGCATTCCTGTGCGATGAGTTCAAGAGCGCTGTGCGCACTAATACGCATCGGCACTTTTTTCTTTACTCAGCTCTCTATGCAATGTAGGACAGTTGCTAAGTTAAGTCAGGAAAGCTACTAGGCAGGCGGCGCTTTAGCGCCACGGAAACTATAGTGCCTCGATGCGCTCGTTCGCCTCCGCTCCGTTCAGGGTGGAGACAAGCGCGTCGTCTGCTACAGCGGTCGCCATTACTGATCCCAATCGTCAATGCGCGCATTACCAGCGCGCGTATTCGCAGCCTTTTGCTCACGAGTAAACACACTTTGGGCTGGACTTGCCTTCGCAAACGCATAATCATTCACGGATGTTGATAGTTATAAGTTTGTAGGCACGTATCACAGCAAGTAATCGAATGTTTCCCGCCTAAAGGTGTTGCAGGACGTAATGACCCTCACCGCCGGCGCGGCCGCTGGCTGCGGCTGACTGGTGCACAGCTGCTTTTGATCACTGAGAGCTGGAGGCATCACTATTCACTTTTATACTTTGCGTGTGTATATGTTCGTTTATTTGTTTATTTATATATTATTGCGATAGCAATTATATGGACACTCTCGGCTGGTTTTAGCCGTCGGCGTCACCGCCGTCATCCCCCGTATATATATATATATATATATATATATATATATATACAACCGGCCCCGCCCGTCGTTCGTGAGCGTGAAACGACGCGAGGTAGGAGGGGGTCCCTCGAGCGACCTTCGATTTTATGAGCGCGGTCGTCGCGGGCGCGCGCGTAATCTCCCCTTCTCGGCGGCCCACAACGGGGGGCCGGTGTACCCTTCTACGTGCTGCGCTCTCAACGCGAAGAGAATGTGGCGAGCAGTGTCCCTGGAGCGGCCGTATGCTCTTAAAGGGACCGACAACTGCCCAGAACATGAACTGAGATGACTCCACTGATAGACAGATTGTGCGTCGCACTGACTCAAACCAACCCTGTTTTTTTAGCGACAGGTGGATTTATATTTTTATTTCTTCATGAAAGACGCGAAGAATGACCTTTGGCGCCTCTGGAGGCAAATACATGAACGAATCAATGTACCCTGTCACGTGACCGTTGATTGCTGTAGAGGTTGAGGATCTTTTTGCTGGTACTGAAATATTGTTCGTTTCTTTATATAAAAAGATATTACTCCATAACAATGTACGCATAGGCCTGCGTTAGTAGTATGCGTTAAAGCGGCGCTGCCTTCGCGTGACGTAATAATACCATGCTCGACAGCGCGTCTTGAGCAACTTTTCAGCGGGCTCATGCAACCGTTCACGCAGTTTGCAGGTCGCTAAGATTTTTGAGCGACATAATTTTTCTACCTACACTTCGTCTCAGAAATGACGCGCACTGCTACTCGGTGCGGCCATGCATATGCGTAGTGACGTTTTCGGTGACTTGGCTTGGCTGTGCATCGAGAGAGTAACGAAGCCGGGACAAACTACCCATGACACAGGTGAAGGCAACCTTGGGTGCAGGCGCACACAACGCAGTATAAATACAGGGAAGGCGTATAATGCCACATCATCTCATTGTAGGAGCTTGTTATTTTCAAAAATAATTGAAAAGCTCAAAATAAAGGTGGGTAAGCACAGTTACAGGAACTCCTGCGAAAGCAGAACGACGACAGCTTTCACACATCGCGAGAAGGGCTGGCGGCATCGCTATCAATTTTCAGCGTTGCTGGAGGAAAGGTACATGTGTGTTTAGAGCCTTTCAGATCGAAAAATACTGCTTGTAAAATAACTACTTGCTTTTGGGATTGACTACTGCAGCTACAAACACTATGAAGTGTGAGCTTTCTGTCGCGCCGTAAAAAAATGGGTCGAGAAATATCAGTTGTCGGTCCCTTTAAAGCAGCGTTTTCTAGAGTTGCGTGTGATCGGATCCAAAAGAGTTAGCTGCCAGCCTCACTTCGTATAACATTACAATTTGTTGCTATCGCATTCATTGCTTCACCTTGCGGTGAAACTGTGTCTTTTTTTACACCGCATACACACAGCATTTCCCAACATGCATCAGCAGTGATAAACTTGCTGACGTCAGAACCCTAAGGTTTAAATTACTCGCTGTTTAGCTAAATCTTAAAGCGAATAGAATTCGCGCGCAGGTTCCGAGGCTGCTGTTTTATGTGACCGATTGCCGGATATATTCGTGCTCGTGTTCTCCTATTGAATGCCTATTTAAAATACGGCTGTATTTCCCATTTCGAGAAAATACCAGTGAAAATGCGCTAAGCATCACAATGTCGTTTAGCGATCGCAGCGGAAACGACTCTACTCTGTGATGCTTCAGTTTTTAGGAGCGAAGCTCCTTAGGCTCTCACGATGTCCGTTGTCACCATCGGACCGAAACACAGCTGTTACATATACCGTACAAAGAGCGTTCATAGCGCGCATATGATTTAAAAATAGACCGTACTCTGTCCATCCGTCCGTGCATATATCCATCCATCCGTCCGGGCGTCCATCCGTACAACTGTCCGGCCCCCCGTCCGTCCATCTGTCCGTCCGTGCGTGCGTCCATGCGTCCGTACGTCCGCGTATCTATCCGTGGGTCCATCCCTCCGTACGTCCGTGGATCCGTCCGTCCGTCCATCTGTGCGTGCGTCTGTGCATATATGTCCGTCCTTTATACTAGTCGGTGACTTCAACGTAGACAATATGGACCTTAGGACCTAGCTTCGCTCCGTCATCAGCATTCACTTCGTGGACCTGAAGCCATTTTATTCAGCGCCGCAAATTCCGCGTTGAAATTAATGACCGTGTATGGTACACAAAAAGCGTTCCTTCGGGGAGGTAATTGTGGAAAATTATTGCACCGGATAACGAAAAAGATTTTTTTTTTCTATTTGCCGTTCTTGTTCCGCAAGAAAACACAACTCGGAGTGAATAGTTGCAGTTCATTACAGACGCGACAATATTCATAATCACACGTTCATGCATCAAAAAAAAAAGAAGAAGAAGGAGATGCCCGCGACAGCGAAAGTGCGATTTCGAAGCACACCCCGAAAAGAACGCCAAATTTATGAGAACGGTTCTCAACGTTCGAGGCACCAACACGCAGTCAAAACCACACACATAACTTGTAATGGCGTTGCTAGTAATATACACGCCGTTTTAAAAATCATCCCAAAAGTACCCGACGTGCTTGCAATACTCACGCTGCATAGACGAGAGGCACTCGTCGGCTGCCACTTGTCACGCTTTATTATCATTGTCCATAAAAGTATTCTTTTAGGATCGCTTGGGAAAGAAAACATCTTCCATCCATTCCTATAATAGTTCGTGCACTGTGGCACGCCACATCCAGCCATCTTGAGGGACTCGCGACGAATCAGACGAGCGACAAGGCGGCAGGCGCCACGTGCACGCTTAAAAAAGAGCGCGGCGTGGGCTAAAACATGGCGGACGCGCGAGGCGAGGCGGCATCGACCCTTTCAAAGAATGGCCACACTCTAAGCGGGGGGCGCGCGCATCGAGGCACTCTAACGGAGACGTTCGACACGCACACACTTGTTTTTGCTCCCGTGAGAGCATAAAAGAATTATGGTTCAGCACAGAGATTTCATCGATTTATTGCATGCATGAGAGTGATGCAACAAAGATCCGGTTATTTTACGGGAGAAGTATGTTTTCTTTTTTCAGCTGAATAATCTCCGCTTGCATTCCCTAAATATATAACAACTCCACATAAACGCTAAAGACAATGTAAAATTATAATATTTTGCGTGAACTTACACGGCATAAATGTAAGGCGCACCGTGTGGTTTAATTTCGAGCATCTGGTTTATAAAAAAGCGTATTTAAATCTAAGCGCACATGTGTTTCTGCAGGATTTTCACCCCAAGGTTAAAGCTCCTGGTAACTCAGTTTTGTCACTTAATGTCATAGCATTTAGTCTTTCTTTAGGGGGACAGTTTAAGTATCAAAGTGTGAAAGTTTACTTGAGAGAACTATTTATCTGTAGTGGACCACGACCGTACAATAAAAGGACACCTTATGCACACCTACACCTCATCGCATAGCCGAAAAACTACAGTGCCGTATTTATACACCTAACCACAACGTGAAAGTGCATGGCTTAGAGCCTCAGATTTGTTCATCACCTACTCACTAAACACTGAATTTACAGATACTTTGTTACTCCTCAGGTTTCGGACGATGACAAGGGCACTTTGCTATGTGCTTGAACCAGAAAGCGGCATCCACGCTCGAATTGTTCTGGCAAACGGACGACAATACACAGCACTGTCGAAAGTTGAGCACAATGATATTATTACAATCCATATGCAGCCGAAAAAGGCGAAGTGCTTCTTCACATCGTATTAGGTATTCGTGCAAGGGGATAAACTTGCGATAATGTAAACGAAAAAAAAAACACCTTTTGAGAACGTGCCTGACGTACGCGCACATGCAAAAACGAAGTGACTAGCAAACGACGCAGGGTGCAATCCACACTAAGCATGTTCAGCCAGTATCCAGTCGTTGACTACGCTCAATCTGGCGGCCGACACTGTTTGATATACAGCCTCCCTGCATACATTTTTACATCGGGACGGTTTTGACAACATGGGATTCCTAGATGTCAAGATCAATTTGAGTCCGCGGGAATTTTAAATTGGAAGCATTTGTCTGCGGACTTCAGACCTACGTATATATCTATCTAGCCGCCTACGTCCGGGTGCTCTCGTGATCATTTCCTTAACTTGGGGTAGACCAAAAGTAGTACGGAACGGTAAGAGGGTTTCACTATTATGACTGTCTGGTCATGACAGGAAAAATTGGGGGACCCTTAAGCTTCGCCTTTAAGAGTTGAACGCGATAGCGATATCCCGTCCCTAGTGCGTACTTCAATCACTTAGTGCATACTATGTAATGGGTAGTATGCTTTAACCCTTTGTGCGGCAGTGGGAAACATACGTCCCACTTTTCGGTCTACAGAAAAAAAATTCTCCCACATCACCCGTTGGAATTAGCGCAACATTAAGTCACTCATATCTTACCTAAGTCATCGTAATCTCGAAAAAAATTCTTTTACCACGCTTTCGAAGGGCGGATGTAGTGTTACAATAGCGTTGAATTTCGGTCAATTTTTTATGATCACTTCTGAATTTTCCTCTTTTTGAGATACATAGAACCTAACAATCAAAATACCGGATAATATCCTCCTTTTCTGGTTTTTGAGAGAGACGATCTTAGCTTCCAGTCATCACGTGTTTTTGTAAATTTGCGAAATAACTTGAGCAATAAATGCATCGGAACAATCCCCCTCAAAATTATCCCGCTAATCACGCAGCGCAATTGCGGATATTAATGCGTGGAAATATTTTTCTCGATATTATATACCTCTTGAAATGTAGCCACATGTTCATGGATAACATCTGTACTCGAAAATTTCAACAGCAAGAGCTAGGACAGCCAAATGGACAAAAAAAAGTGGTCGATGCATGCGGTGAAGTAAGCTTTACAGGGACATACCACAGCGCTTTGAAGGCTCAAGAGACGCAACTGCAGGCGGCGTTCTCCTGCTCAAATGAGGTCCGCACAGCTTTTCTCTTCACAACTTTAGAAGTGATACTCTGTGTCACTTGCTTCGGCCGTTTCATCGCAAAATTCCCGTTGATGCATCCGCGATAGGGTGCCTTCATGAGGCAGTGGGACAGTGTTTTCCCACTTTTTGAAAACACTCTCATGAGTCAGTGGGACATATATGTCCCACTTTTTTTCAGTAAACTACTGGCTTGTTTTTTGATGAAATTTGTTTCATACTATTTCTTTCTAGTTCATATCATTAAAGCACAGCCGGTTTTTATATTACCATGTCAAAAAAATATAGGACGACCGACAGCGGGTTAAACCACGAGAAATTATGCGCGGCAAA
>JALIZH010002059.1:0-27493 GCA_030522465.1 Rhipicephalus appendiculatus
TAATAGAGAAGATTAATTTAAAAAAAATTACACCATCTCATGCTAAAGGGAACCATGTGTAGATGTGAAGCAGCGGGCGCTAACGCTTACATTGGCGGTGGCGTTGACGCTGGTGCTCATCGCAGCGTTGCGCAGGACAGAAAACTGGGGAGGCGCAAATCACACAGTGATGGAGCGCTGTTTCCTACTGGAACATGCCAATCGCTGCTAATGGGCAATGAGAGACAGAAGACTCCGACTGGACACAGAGACCCGCAGTCCGCTTTTAGTTAACGCGCACGCTGCGAATTTTTATTGTTCAACAACGCACAGGAGAAATCTCCCACCGGAACCACCTTGGAGGTCAAGATCCATTGCCATTTAAATACGGGGTGGCCAGTGAACGGTTGTCCAGCGCGAGCAGTCGGTTTTTTCAACCAAGAAACTCGCTAGCAGACGCTGCCTGCGTCGGCGTCGCGAGGCGAGAGAGGGGGGTAGCGTAGGAGAGGAGAGAGAGGGGGGGGACGCGCATGCGCAGTGGGAGTATGGACGCCGCGGGCAGGGATGCCTAGAGGAGAGAGGGGGAGCGTAGGAAAGGAGAGAGAGGGGGACGCGCATGCGCAGTGGGAGTGTGGACGCCGCGGGCAGGGATGCCTAGAGGAGAGAGGGGGGAACGTGGGAGGGGAGAGAGGAGGGGAGGCGCATGCGCAGTGAGGGTGTGGTTGCCGCGGGGAGGGATGTCTATAGGAGAGAGAGGGGGGAGAGGAGGTTTTTATTTTTATTTTTTTTAAAGGTTTGCGCATGCGCAGTAAGGGTGGTCACGCCGGCACACCACCACCACCACCACCGGATTAAGCTTCGCCATAAGATGCTTCACATCTAAAAAAGACAAGGTTGATCCCTCCGTTGTAGTAATCGGCATAGCAACGAAAGTGAAATGTTTCTCCGCAGAAGTACTTCATTTTTTTATTGTACATTGATATGTGCGAGCTTGCACTATGACTATTGCTGTTTGGCTGCTATATCACCGCTTAACGTGGATGCACCGACTCCTAGTGGCGTATTTACACCCCGACGACGAAAATCCATGATCATGATTAAGGTTTTGTGGCAGTTGGAGTAGCCAATATAAACCTCGACGAAACATACACCTGGACCCAACATGCGCATACTAAACACTGGTACTCGATGAACACCGATTCAAGGCATCGTCATTTCAGGAAAGAAGCGGTAAGGTGTGAGTTCCCCAGTAATAAGGTAACCTATGCTCACATATACGCTACCACACAGCGGTTCAGGAACGCGAGAGGCAGAGTTCGCAGCTTAAATGCGCGAATGCGATCCACCTCCCGCAGGTGTGTCTCTTGCTGAGGTGTGTTCGTAGCTTGAGCCGTTCCACTTCCCACTGGCATCTCTCTTGCGGAAAATGTGTGAGATATATAAGGCTCGTTTGTGAGGCAGTTTGTAATGCAGCGGTAACGTGGTGGGTAGAGAGCCCGGCACCTATCCTTGAGGCCCGAGATGTGAGTTCGACCCAGGTCATTCCCGTAAACGAAACATTTTCTTTGTTTTCGGCGAGCGTGCATTTTACCAACGTCATTCTCATGACGGAAATGACGTTGACAAATAACATTTCCGTGAAGGAAGTGACATCATTGCAGTCTTGGTGGACCCCGGCATAAAACACTTTCGTGTTAATAATTTAAAGCCCTTCCAACTTTTTCTGAAGAAATAGCAGCTGCTACGTGTTCGAATACAACCGATGAGCGAAGCTCCTAAGAGATGGGACGCAAACGACAATGCGTCTGACCTCGCTGTTGGCTTTCATGAAGGCGGCAGGGTGGGGAGCGGGTGGGCAGAGCGTCTGCTGCACTCGGTGGCGGAAACGACTGAGCGAGTGAGTGTGCGGCGCGCGCAACGCAGGGAGAGGGAGACATGTGGGAGAGGGGGGCGTGAGCGGTGATGCGGCGGGCAGCTTTGCATTGTCTTTTTGCGCCGGAACCGGGTGGGCAGAGCCTTTGCTACTACCTTCGACAAAGCGCACGTAGTGCGCTAGAATTATGGTTGTCATTTAACAATCCACGATAAAGGTGGTGAAAGTGAAGGCGAACATTGTAACCAGGTGTGCGCAGAGCTTAATTCTTTTAACCTAAGGAGCTTCGCTCCTAATAACATCAGCTAAACCAAGAAAACGTTGCGACGGTGCGGCATTTTTGCGCACGCTTGATTTCACTTGCTCGATCGTCGTCGGTGGCATCGGCTCAACGGGTACGCACACACTCACTCTTCTAGGTGCGCTAACGTTCCTTTACTGCCACTGCTTCTCTTTCGAATGCACGACAGGCGTGCCATCCATTGCGAGTCCAAAGGGCATCTGAACGCGTCGCTAACGCGATCTCTTACTTCCCGCGACAACAGAAAAACGCGAATATATGACTTCAGAAGAGTGGTTTGTTGGGAGAGTTGGTTAAGCACCATAGTAGAATACAGCGCAAAAAACAGGGCAAAGAAGTTGCGCTGTGTTCGTGTGGTTCTTTCTTTGTCCCTGTTTTTTGCGCTATATTTTACAATGACTATATGACGAGACGTATTAAAGAAAGACTATGACGTCTTGTTAAATACGGCTACGCCGACCGCATCGCGCGTAGCAGCGTGGACACGCTGACGTGGCTGTTACTGCCAGATTCACCATGTAATGAAAAAGCATTAAGTAAGGCCCCGCAAAAAGCGCGGCGTAATGCACAATTTTTCCAAGCCTAACTTTGAAAACGACATCTCATAAAACAGCAAAAGATTGTGCGACGTTTTAATTTGAATTAGGATGCTTCAACGTCAGTGCCGCCTCCACCAGGAGCAGGGCGGTTACCCCCTTTGTCCAGGTGAGTGCCATATTGACCCAAGCGGCCTCTCTTTAAGATCACGTTCAAACATGAGGATAGACACGCACATGAAGCTGCAGAGATAAAGCGTACTCAGACATTATAATCAAGGTATAGCGCAATAGCACACGTGTGCATCTTCCGAAACAGCATGGTGGTTCTGTCGGAGTTGTTGACACCCTAAATTTTACTTACATGTACTCCTTCATCCGTGCGCTAGACTGCTCCACTGTAAAAGAATTCACCAACGATTACGATGCTCCCCAATGCGAACTCTCAGCGCAGGTAGGAGCACCGAATGTGTTTGAAGTTTTGGCTGTCCTAAGTTGTTGCAATATGAGATTCATCACATACTGCCACTGAAATTGCCAGTCCTCGAGTGCTACGCCCACCACTTGGTGCATAACAGGCGTCGCGAGCCAAGCGAAACGCCGGCAGCCCCATTAAAGGGGCCCTCCAACACTTTTCAAGACCTCATTGTTTTACATATTTTACTAGCGGGTTGTGTAGACTGAAGGCTGAAGAAATTAGTGCAGCAAAAACGGCAGTTATAGGGGCACGCATTCCGAAGTCATTCAGCCTAGAAAATTCAAAATACAATAAAATGGACGCCTACCCTCAACTCGATTTTTGGCGCGGTCACCTGACCACGTTTCTCTCGCCCTGTGACGTCGGGTGACTCGCCAATGAAATGAACTGAAAGCTCTTACGTACCGGAAGCTTGCATGTCACATTGCCCGTTAATTCCAACGTATTGAGACGCCGTTGCGAAGGTAACAAAAAATGTGGTGCTTGAGGAGTGAACCGCACGTGCGAAACAAGGCATCTCGCGAACGCCTCTATAATTTTTAACACGAAAGTGTTTTATGCCGGGGTCCACCAAGTTTTCAGTGACGCATTTCCGTCACGGAAATGACGTCGAAAAGATACACATGATCAAGACAAAGAAAAAACGTTGCCTCACCGGGAGTCGAACCTGCGACCTCTTGGTCCGTGACAAGAGATGCCGGGCACGCTATCCACTGCGCCACGGTCTTTTTTTTTTATTTAAAACCTGTTCATAGCGATACAGACATTAGACGGCACAGACACTATCGGCCCCTTGCCGAAAAATCAAAATGTGCGCCACGGCCACATACTATGCAGGCTTTACAAACGCGCCTTTTATATCTACCACTGTCCTCCTACAGTGCTCTTGCTAAAGTGAAGTAAAGTATTATGCCCGTGAAATCCACGATTTGTTTCTTCAAAGCGTCGTTTCTACGCGTCCGTCCCATTCGGTGCATTTCGAATAAGAAAAGTGCAATTTTTTCCACGCATTAACCCACACTGCCAGGTGGCGACCTTACCGCTAGCGTCGGCCTCGCTCATAGCATGCTCTCCGACGCGCGAGTTCTTAGCGTTCTTAACTTACGCTCGCCCCGCGAAAAATCGCAGCTGGCCAAAGGGGAAGACGCGACACGCGTTGCGTATCCCTCTGGTCGGGCAGTAGTGTCACGGCCGCTGGATATGGTAGTGTCAGCGGCCGTGGTAGTGTTCAATAACTCTAACATGCCGCGAGTAGGCGACCTTAGCCCCTTAGCTCAAGTTCAGCGTCCAATCAATGACGCTCTTTTGGTGTAACTCCGCTTTCTCTGATTCCGCTCTCACCGTACAGCTACCACAAGCATATATGACCACAAGGGTTTGTTTAATCATTGATCATGAACGTTAGTCGTAGCGATATAGATGTGCCACCAAATGTCAACGTAGATGCATCCACGTTAAACGGTGCTATAAGTGTCAAACACTAATAGACGCTGTGCAAGCTTTCTTATATCAATGTACAGTAAACATTCAACTATTTCTGTAAGGACACGTTTCACTTTCGTGTTATACCGATTCCTATGACGGAGGAATCAAACATGTATTTTTTTGTAGTTTTAGTGATCTATCTTGTTGCGACGGCGTCTCTGTCAACGCTCTTTCATTCAGTTTCTTCAAACAACGGCGCCTGGAGCGTTCCCGGCGCGTTTCCTCCAGTACCGTGGCGTTGTGCGCATTCTTTCGCGGCGCTGCAGTTTTCAAGTTGAAAAGTTCGGAGAGCTTTAGCCTATTCTGTGTTCAGTGAAAACGTACGCTAAAGAAAAAAGAAATGCAATAATATTCTTTATTTTCATGCAACGCCGCAATTACATCTAACATTACATTTATCCAATCACAGGCCTGCGCCATTAATCGTCATTTCCGCCCGCAATAGTTCTGGCGAGCGCCACTACGTGTTTATGCGGTCAGCACCGATGTTTTGAAGTGTTAGAGGGCTCCTTTAAGACAAGCGATGCCAGCCCCAGTGAACGTGTCAGCCCTGCATGCGCACGAGCTCGGAGTGAGGGGCCAGCGTGCGTGACGGAAGGTGAGAGCGAGGTTGAAAGCCAGTGGCTCGTGATATCGACAGACTCGGCGTTCGCTCTATCGGTCACGCCAACGCCGACAGTGCCAATGGCGACGCCGCTGAGCGCAGGAAAGAGAACCTAAGAGCTGCGCTCTGAAACAGCAGACACCTTAGGGTAATAGTACACTATTAGTTGCCAGCGGTAACTTGATCCAGAAACGGCTCTGTTTAGAATGAAATCCGGCAAAATAGTATACTGAGCAAACCACCTTAGGTCGCTGTAAGCCATCGGGTTAAAGTAAAATTGCAGATCAATAAATTTTCAGTAAATATCCTAGCTCAATCATAACAACAACCGATGTTATCCAGGTTATGTCTTAAAATTTTATTTTTATATTTCATGAGTTCCTCTGGAAGCCTGCATAATTCCACAGCAATACATTTTACTTTGCCTGCCTTTACCAATCTGTTTATCCAGTACGAGGGCTTTTCAAACGCAGTTAACGTTAAGAACGCCATAAACACACACACAAAAAAATCACACCATCTCCCGCTAAAGGGAACCATGTGTAGATGCGAAGCAGCGGGCGCTAACGCTTACACTGGCGGTGGCGTTGACGATGGCGCTATCGCAGCGTTGCGCACGAGAGAAAACTGAGGAGGCGCAAAGCACGCAGTGATGGAGCGGTGTTTCCTACTGGAACATGCCAATCGCTGCTAATGGGCAATGAGAGACAGAAGACTCCGACTGGACACAGAGACCCGCAGTGCGCTTTTAGTTAACGCGCACGCTGCGAATTTTTATTGTTCAACAACGCACAGGAGAAATCTCCTACCGGCACCACCTTGGAGGTCAAGATCCATTGCCATATATACGGGATACACAGTGAACGGTTGTGCAGCGCGAGCAGTCGGTTTTTTCAACGAAGAAACTCGCTAGCAGACGCTGCCTGCGTCGGCGTCACGAGGCGAGAGAGGGGGAGCGTAGGAGAGGAGAGAGAGAGGGGGGGACGCGCATGCGCAGTGGGGTGTGGACGCTGTGGGCAGGGATGCCTAGAGGAGAGAGGGGGGAGCGTAGGAGGGGTGAGAGAGGGGGGGACGCGCATGCGCAGTGGGAGCCCAGGCAGGGATGCCCAGAGGAGAGAGGGGGGGAGCATAGGAGGGGGAGAGAGGAGGGGAGGCGCATGCGCAGTGAGGGTGTGGTTGCCGCGGGGAGGGATGCCTAGAGGAGAGAGAGAGGGAGAGGAGGTTTTTTTTTATTTTTATTTTTTTTTAAAGGGTCTGCGCATGCGCAGTAAGGGAGGCCACGCCGCACACCACCACCGGATTAAGCTTCGCCATAAGATGCTTCACATCTGAAACATGGGTGATCCCTCCGACATAGGAATCGGCATAACACGAAAGTAGTAATCTTCGCAGAAGTAGGGCGAGAGCTCGCACAATGTCTGTTGGTGTTTGATGTGAACGCACCCACGTTGACGCCTAATGACACATCTCCAGATCCCGACGACGAATGCCGATGAGTATGATTAAACCAAATAGGTTGAAATCTTAAACGCCCTTGGATTAAACCTTTGTGGTAGCTGTAGTAGGAAGGAGGAGGAGGAAGGGCAGGAATGAAAGGCGAGGAATTTTACACCGGGACACAGCGTATGGTGAATCCCACGCAAACACGGGTTCAAAACATGCACATAATAAACACTAGTACTCGGTATGTGGTCTTCTGAGGCGTCGTCATTTAAGAAGATAAACGGCATGTTGTGCGCTCCCTTGTAGCCGGTGCCAGTGCACTTGATGTACCAGCCGTCGTAGAAACACCGTTAGTCCATTCGGAAGCGGCCCTACGCAGGTCTCGGAGGCGTCATACGCTGACGAGAAAGGCAAATCTGCGTCGTCACCGAATCTAATCACCATTGACGCCGCATTTCACCGACCACAGTGTTTTATACATTGTTGCAGCAAAAGCCTACCGAAACTACCGAAACTCTAGCAGCGGCGCACTTTGGTATCATAATGCATTACTCGTGGGCTCTGAGGTTAGATCCGGCAACGCACCGCTGCCAGCAACCCTCTTGGATAATATCTTATAGGAGCATTGGTTTGAGCATTGGTTGCTAGTGTTCCCGGGCTGTTCCATTCGCACGGGGAGAGCGCGATCAGAGCAAGCAGTGTGACAGCCAGAAGAGCGTCGGTTAAGGGACACTGCGCTATAGGGTGCTTTGATGCGCGCTTTCTTCGTTTTCGGGTGAGGACATCTGCGGCTCCTACTGCGGCGCGGCTGACAAATCTGCGCTCACGGCGTCTTACCGTTCCCACGCATCGGGGCACTCTACTGAGCCTGGGCTAAGATCGCCATCCCGCGGAATGTTAAAGAGTTAACAGAAAGATCACACCATGGCCGGGCTAGAAACGCGACGGGAAACACAACGCGCGTCGTGCTTTCCCTCTAGTCAGGCCGTAATTTCTCACGGACAGAGTGGCCATACGATTTCCTATATGTAAGGTAAAGGGAAATCTGGCGCTAATGTCTGTTTGAGCTGCAACGCATGTCGCTTCAGCCGCCATGGGAATAATCTTAAGTAGACGGAATTGTCTAAGCTTTGTTCTTTCGAATTCCTTTGGCCCCGTGTGGCCTGCATCCGCTTTGTCGCAGTACGAAGTTCCGCAAACGTCCACCAGTGCCACTTCACCACCTTGACCTTTTAGGCTCACCAATTCACATCGGGTCTAGAAGTTCATAATTCATTCTTTTGACCGAAACACAACTAAAACACAATAAACAAAGCCACAAATGCATTCGAAGCCCGGAAGTACGAATTCTAGGTAAATCCGTGTATTACCCATCATTCCCATGGGGGGCTGAACAATCGCAGCACCAGACTTTTCTCGAGTAAAGATTTGGAAAGCCTATGCGGTTGGGGAACGCAGTGTGACAGCCAGGAGAGCATCGTAGAGCTATTTTAGATGTGAAGCATCTTAGAGTGGGGTTCAATCCGGTGGTTTGCGGCGTGACCACCCTTACTGCGCATGCGCAAACCCTATAAAAATATAAAAATAAAAACCTCCTCTCCCCCTTTATCTCTTCTAGGCATCCCTCCCCGCGGCGACCACACCCTCACTGCGTATGCGCGTCCCCTCCTCTCTCCCCCTCCTACGCTCCCCCCCCTCTCTCCTCTAGACATCCCTTTCCGCGGCGTCCACACTCCCACTGCGCATGCGCGTCCCCCCCCTCTTTCTCCTCTCCTACGCTCCCCCCCCTCTCTCGCCTCGCGACGCCGACGCAGGCAGCGTCTGCTAGCGAGTTTCTTGGTTGAAAAAATTGAAGGACACTTTGTACATTCTAAAGTGTGTTCGGCGAAAGCGTGTGGCCGTTCCACTGAATATGCCATGTCTTTCTTCTTTTACACTCTCAGTGGAATAACACACAAAGCGAATGTTACACTTTCGTGTTTTCTTTTTTTAATTTTTTACCGCGAGTCGCAGCGATACGCCACACTAATCTTCCTCCGTTCGCATGCGTTAGTATTTTCTCCCGCTTTGTGCATCGTGCAAACGCCATAGCGTTCCAGCGCTTAAATTGACGGGCCTTTTGTAAATTCGAAAGTGTACTCCGTGAACGCCGGGGGGTCCATTGAAAGGGCGTCGGTCAGAATGATTGCAAACGCTGGGCACAGCGAAGCTACGCAAGCAAAGAGCGAGCGCTGTAGAGTCCGACGCGACCGGCGTCCGTTTGCGCATCCCGGCGTCCACCTGGCTCCGTGCCAGAGCTCGGATGGACGGGGCGGACGGACATGGACGGACGGACAGACAGACAGACAGACAGACGGACGGATGGACGGACGGACAGACAGAGGGACGGACAGACGGATGGACGGATAGACGGACGCACACCAGACGGACGGACAGACGGACGGACGGACAGACGGACGGACGGACAGACGGACGGACGGACAGACGGACAGATGGACGGACGGACAGATGGACGGACGGACAGACAGACGGACGGACGGAAGGACGGACGGACACCGGACGGACGGACAGACGGACGGACAGATGGACGGACGGACAGACGGACGGACGGACGGACATACGGACAGATGCACGGACGGATGGATGGACGGACGGATGGACAGACGACGAACAGACGGACGGACGGACGGACGGACGGATGGATGAACACCGGACGGACGGACGGGCAGACGGACAGACGGACGGACGGACACCGGACGGACGTGAGCATAAGACATTAAAGGCTTTCGCCTTAAAAACCGACTGCTCGCGCTGCACAACCGTTCACTGGCCACCCCGGATATACGGCACTGGATCTTGACCTCCAAGGGGGGTGCCGGTGGGAGATTTCTCCTGTGCGTTGTTGAACAATAAAAATTCGCAGCGTGCTCGTTAGCTAAAACCAGACCCCGGGTCTCTGTGTCCAGTCGGTGTCTTCTGTCTCTCAATGCCCATTAGCAGCGATTGGCATGTTCCAGTAGGAAACACCGGTCCATCACTGCGTGCTTTGCGCCTCCCCAGGTTTCTCTCCTGCGCAACGCTGCGATGAGCGCCAGCGTCAACGCCGCCGCCAGTGTAAGCATTAGCGCCGGCTGCTTCGCATCTACACATGGTTCCCTTTAGCGGGAGATGGTGTAATTTTTTTAGGAGCGAAGCTCCTTAGGCCCGCACCCCGCCGTCGCCGTTGAAGCTCCCTGGCACGGTGCCAGCTGTGGCGTCTCCCCCCTCACGCGGGAGGGTAAATGAGCGTTATGAGCGCTGGAACGCGGGTGGCGTCTGCACGATGCGAAAAGCGCGAGAATACGAACGCATGCGAAACGGAGGCAGATTAGTTTCCCTCTTCCTCTTTCTTCGTCTCAGCCGGTCCTGGTGCAAAAAAAAAATGAAGAAAAAAAAGAAAGAAGGAAAGACAACACGGCGTGCGGTGTTCGGCGCGCGTTGCGCGAAAACTGTTCGCGCTCCTAAACGACAGTACAATTAATCGAAAACTGGGTTTGTAGGTGTAAAGAAATAGGGACCCACTTGAGATTAGTTAGGGCTGCTCACAGTACATTGATAGTTGTCCTCAGAAACGTAAACGTAATGATGAAGACGATAAGCAGCCCGGCAAGGATGCGGAACGTAAAGCCAAAGCAGCGGCAGCAGCAAGACGATCCCGGCAACAGGATCCTGCGGTTGAAGCACGATGAGCGAAACTACAATGGCTACGCCGGCAGGATCCTGCCGTACGTGCTAGAGGGTCCGAATCTTAGCGCCGACGCCGCCAGCAGTTTCGAAACGTACTAAGTCGTTTGCGTCCCATTTCTAAGGAGCTTCGCTCATCGGTTGTATTCGTATACGGAACTTTATATGGATGGATGCTATGAACGAGGCTTGAGCTAAAGCCGCAACCTCGCAGTGTTAAGGCGTGGACACAATTACACTTCGTTTGGAAACGCGTCGAATGGGACGGCCGAAACAGCGGTTAAACTGCGCGTTGCCGGATGATATCGCGGAGGACACGCGGAGGCCACTCTGCCACTCCCGGACGACGACACCATCCAGAGAACGAAGAGCGCGGTGAGAGCAAATTGTGAGAGTTAAATGCGCGTTCGAGAAGTCTCCTGCAAGTGCGATTAGGGCGCAGTTGTCTGGACATTGACTTAAAAAGTGATTTTGGCGCAGTGGGTAGAGCGTTCTTCACCTATCGTCTCGAGATGTGGTGGGTTCCACTCCCGTTTAAGGAACCTGATCTTCTAGTTTCTTTCTTTGCAATCTGATCACGTGCATTTTGCTGACATTTTTCCGTGACGGAAATACGCCATGAAGATCCTGGTGGACCTCGGCATGAAACAGCTGCGTGCGAAAAAACTGTTGTTGACACGGCGCAGACATTACGGGCAGCCTCTGGACGTGCCGATGGCAGTTGTAGTGCAAGAGCTCGTTGCCCCCGACGCCGCCGGAGTGATGTTTACGTGCGATCCACTTACGGGAAACCCAGGCATCATCACGGTGACCGCCAACTATGGTATCGGCGAGGTAAGCAGTGATCACCTCACTTATGTGAAAGCTAAATATACAGTTGTCCATTGCTTTTTACTCATAGACGCATGCACTGGTACGTGACACCGTTACTTGGTATTCCGAATTTCAAGCAGCTTCGATCGTTGACGTCAGTGCGATTACAAAAATTCTCGCCGGCCTTTAAACCATTGCCGCATAAATTTCCCATGTACCTTTTATTCGGGGCGCGATGTGGATAAACCTAAAGAACGCATGGAGAAACGGCTAACTTATCACTTTGTACCGAAATGCTAGGGCAAGCTGTTTTTTTTTTAATTTGTGTGGGGCACTGTGAACATTCGTGTCTTCTGTCAAGTTGTGATTGCACTCAGCACTAAGACTCAGAAGTTCCAGAAGAAAGCCTACCTAAGCGACATTCTCAGAAACAACCATGTCTTTTTGTGAAACTAAAAGGCGGGAAGCATTATTGCCTACTCGGGCCTAGTACCTTTTCGGTCACTATGGATGGCTGGATCAAAAAACTTTATTATGACCCCTCGGAACGCGCTCTAGCACGCTGTGGGCCACTCCCATGTCGGAACAGAGAGACCTAGTCTCTCTGCTGCACCGTGGGCCCGTTGGACTACATGTAGCCGTTCTTGGAGTGCGTATAGCTGGTACTAGTAGCCTCTCATTTAGACGGCGAGACTACTTCGCCGCGCTTAACGTGGCGCACCAGTAGAGCATATGTCCCCAGTAAAAGTGTTTTATGAGTTTGTTATAGGAAGCGGGATGGTCCCGATTTTCCAAACCCTCAGTGCCGCGCCCCCTGGTAGCTACGCGGCCTACTATGTCCTCCCGCAGCTATGTGGGCCGACTCGTTGAGATTAAGTGGGCGCCTTCGACCTGCCCATGTGACCTTGGAACCAGACGAATGTGTCTGGCACGATGTTCTTGCCCTGGAGGATCCGCAAGGCCGGTTTAAAGGTGGTGCCCTTGGCAAATGCTTTGGCTGCCGATCTCGAGTCGCTATAGCGCGAAGGACGATAAATAACAAGAAAAATAGGCTACTGCATATTCTACACAACTTTCAAATTGCATATAGACCTATTTAGTTTGTCACCGTGATTAAGAAGAGTGACATGTCAACGTTTTGTGCACATCACTAACAAGCTGAGATGATTCATAAAACACGCCATTGACCACATGTTTAGGCTATTATTCAGTTCTCTCGGTGACGTTCAAATGAAAATATATAGGCGTAAAATATGGATTTCATGCGAATCATTTAGTTGCGTATTCTCCATTCCAACAAAAAATAAAACAAAGACAAATCCGCAGTCAGTGGTCTCGGCATCGGCGGAGCCTGATACTTTTGTGCTGAGAAAAAGAGGATCCCAGGAGCCCACCATCGAGTCAAGCCAAATAGGCAGCAAGTCAGTATTCACAATTCCGTCAGGTGAGTATTTGTAGCTGTCGTCACTTACATACAGGCATTGAAGTTTAGAAGAACGCGCGCCTACTCACCGTGTTTATAAAGGATAGTGTTCTACAAGAACGAAGTTGCGCGAAAAAAAAAAAAGAAAAATGCACCATCTCCCACTAAAGGGAACCATGAGGGGATGCGAAGCAGCATTGGGGGTGCACACCAAGTTTCCGTTTACGTTCACTCGGCCGTCGAAGCCAAGCGTCGGCGTCGAGCTACCGCTTCCGCTACAGAGAGACAACTAGAGCTGTGCGCCGCCGCGCCGCGCCGCCGCCGCCGCTTGTTTTTGCTCACGCCGCTCGCGCCGCCGCCGAGGTTCTAAGAGTGACCACGCCGCCGCCGCCGCCGAGCAATAATTTCGGCGCGCCGCCGTTAGTCTTTTATTTTAACCCGAACGAGGAGTCTGGGCATAAAATACATCACTTCACCGGGGGAGCTCTCCTCGATGTGTCCATGTAATAGACACTCTATTTCAGCTGCCGCTGATTGGCGGGAGCTAGGCCAGCAGCGCGCCCTCTCGTTCCATTTCTTCAACGTCAATTCCACGTCACGAAGTTTTCACAACTTTTGACTCAAATTAGAGGAACTGAATGCGCATCAACCATAGAGGGAAAACAATAGAAGAGAGCGCGCCTAGCATCTGTAAGCCAACCTCCTCTGAAGCCGCTACCTCGTCGGGCTCGTGTCACAATTTCCATCATGCTTTTGTTTTCCTTTTGGTGAGCTCATGGAAAGAAAAAAAAAACGAAAATTCATGAGCCTGCATGCCTCGCGTCCACAAAGTCACCTCCTTCCTCCGACGCCACTCCCTCCCCCCCCCCCCCCCTCTATGCTCTGGTCACAGTTCCCAGGATGCTCCTGTTATCTTTTATGGCTGGAGAGTTCTTCTAGATGTGCACCCATAGTGGACTCATAGAGTAACATAAAAAAGTTAAGAGAGGACACTCCCATAGACCCCAGCGGCTGAATTTGGGTTCGCAGCGCTCCAAACGGGCCGGGGAAACCTTTGCAGCCTCGGAGATGATGGGGACCGCAGGAACGGTGGTCTCGAAGGCCATGTTCTTGAGATCAGAAAAATTACACGGCCTCCGAGACCACTTCTGTGGATGTGCTCGTCTCAGAGGCCATGCTTTAATTGCGTTTTTTTTTTTTTTCACGCGTCGTTTGCATGCATTGATTAGCTTCGTGTAAGCTGTACCGCCAGAGCGGCAAGCACACGATGCCACTGTGTGTTTATGCAGACATTTTAAATAAAACGTAAGAACTCTTGGAAGAGACGAAAACTTTTATTTTCAAGCCATTCTTGGTAAGCACATGCACACTTACATGCGCGCACGAAGAGGTGGGTTCATTGCACTGCAAGACATGGCAATACAGCTGCCATATCTTGAGTTTAAATTTTACAGAAGCAATAAACAAGTAGGCGACATTATGAAAGGGTAGCCAGGAAGCAGGTAGAAATGTGGAGCTCGACGAAGCAGAACAAAGCTTCAGAAGCATGGAACATATAAGTTTCAATCAGAATAAGGTGTGTTTTGGAACCTCTCTGAGGCCAAGCACAATTCATGAAGAGGTAGGATTGCCTCCGAGTAGCTCTATTGGAAGAGAGCTAAGGGATCTTGTTGGTGATAAGTCTGATGACTGCCAGTGCGACAAGGAGAGTTGCAAGGTGATGGCCGCTGATTGTTGTAAACCGCTGGATGCGGTATCAGGTGACACAAGGATGGTCGAGAACCATGCGAATGACTCGCTCGTAGGGCGAAGGTGTCACACTTCACGTGTTGGGACAGATGCCATGTATCCAACAGAGATGGGGGAGAGTGCAGAAGCACTCGTCCAGAGAGAGAGGATAGAGTCGGGGGGTGCTTTCATCAGCTGATACTGATGTGGCAAAGCAGGATGCCAAAAAGAAAAGGTTCGACAGCGTTCAACTCGGCGCTAATTCTGTTGAAGGTGAACTAGAAGCCACGGAGAGATTTCTAGTACATTGCGTTTTGAGCAGCGAGGAAGACCATGCGTCTTCTGTGACATACGCAAGTGCTGAACGCACTTTCTGCGAGATGTCAGATGCAGTGACGGCCTATCAGCCGAGGCGAAATGTTGGCTTGCCGGAAGATTTCATTCAGACGCTTCTGACGTGGTGCCCATGGAGTGGACGCCGCCAGTTTGATTCCAATCATTGTTTCATTGAGGCTGAGCGTCTGTGTGTCTCCATGCACTCTTTCAGACAGCCGTCTGGTCAGAAAGGGCTCAAAATGTTTAGGGCGAGTTTCCACAGATGTAAGAAATATGCCACTCGTCTGGTTTGGGACGCAATCACTTGAGCGTCGAGTTGCCCAACCGGTAGCTGTCTCTGGCTTACGACTTTTGGAATAGGACATACATTTTTGTAGATAGTTGAGCTGGTTGTTAAATTGCATGTAAAGTGGATTTTTTTTCGCATGTGCGGCCATTTTGAACTCACATGTGATATGACGCTTTGAATGTTGTGTGTAGGATTTCAACTCTATATACAGATCTTTGAACTAAACGGAGTTGTATTTTATGATTAGTCAATGGCCTTGTGTAACAATGCATTTGCTAGGGCTATGGGTGTCGATTCCATTGACTGGAACCTGAAGCATTACCTGTGCACTGTTAAAGTGTTATAGTGCGCTAGATTCATTCTGTTAGGTTGCAACTATTGAACAGTTTCGCATTGTTGTTCAGTTGGTTTTCACGGGTACTGAGTGCTATGCATCTTATGCTCATTGACTATATCAAAACTGTCAGTAGGCATTTCGTGTGGTGTTATCAGTGAAGTGTTTCGCGCACCAAGCGGCAGTTTTTCTAACAGAAAAACTTTTTGAAAAAAGGGGCCTTTGTGATGACTCATGAGTGTGGTGCGCGTTCGAAGTTCGCGCACCACAAGTGCGCAACATGAAAATAAGAGAGCGCGAGCGGTGGCCGAGTAACGAAGATGACGACGTCGAGCGTGAGAGCGCGGGGCGAAAGGAAATAATAAAGCAAACAAGAAGCCAATCGCTGTTTACCACGGAGAATCTCGGCAGCCTATCACTGGCCAACACCGAGGTCCAAAGGTGACCAATGAAGAGTAGACAGGGGGGACCCGAGGAGAAGCAGCCCAGGCTGAAGAGGAACAGGGAGTTCCACGAGAACGGGACGAGCGGAAGGTGGTCACCGGACCTGGCGCTGAAGAGGGGTCGTCGGGTTGCGGACCCGAGCCATGAAGACTTCAACCGTCCGGGGCCTCCTGCCGTCGCGTTCCCGCTCGAGATGACCGTAACCATCCGGTCGTGAACTCAGCCCAGGGCCTGCGGACTTCGGTACCGACAGACAAGCAGCAGCGGTCGGGTTACGGGCCCGAGCTGTGCACCGACTCTCCTGGCCAGCTTGCCCCTGCTGTCTCGACCCGTCATCCAGCCGCCAGTGTTTCCTCGTCGCCACCAGCCAGCCCGCGTCCACTCCATAAGCCGGAGAGCCTCCGCGTTCCCGTTTGCGCAAACGTCGCCGAGCCTTCGACGACATGGTGAGACCCACCACCTTTCTGGCCCCGCTTCACCGCTAGCCGCGTCAGAACTATACCGAGGACTTTAAGTCTTTGAACATGTATTTAGGGTTTGCTTGTAGGTGTTCACCGTGTGCAGTGAACTTTTTATTAACCCTTTCAGTCCCAGTGATTCCAATTGGAATCATAAATTATGTAGGTCAGTCAGCAAGCATCTGGTAAAGATAAAGCGTTGTTCTTCCTCAAGAGCCCGTATTTAGCATCTGCCCTACATGTGGTGTCAACATGGTACACACAATACAGCGAGGTCACATCTGAACGAAGAAATTACAGAAGCGGTCGTGCTGTTCGCGCATTTCGCTGAGGGAGCGTCTTCTTTCACCGTGCAGAGATTGGGCATTTATTTTAGTTCTGTGCCGGAAATTTGAATTTTGGCTATTGGACATTATGCTATCCTATCTGAATAACATTTTAAGTAATAAACAAAGTAAAAATTGTGGAAATATTTTCAAATAATAATTATTTATTAAATTAATTGTCCCGTTAATTACTCTTCACTGAAAAGTATGAGCAAAGATTTTTTCAGTTTTTTGGACTACCACGATCATGCGCATCTCAAAATGTAAAGACTAGTTGCTTACATTGAAAATAGTTAATTCGGGACCGAAAGGGTTAATTGTTTGTTTGTGTGTTAGTTTTCCCGCTTTAACTTTTCATTAAAAGATTTGTGTGTTTTTGTTAAACAAATGGCTTTGTCCTTCTTGAAACTCTCATAGGCACAGCCCTATAGAGAGCTAATCTAAACCGTGTAAAGAACCTGCATCACAGCCCCACACAACAGTAAAACTGCAGTACACGCGCACGTACGCATAGAGTTAACGACGCAGCGCGACAGTAGTTGCCGTAGTATTTGACTCCGGACGGCATGATCTGAAAAAATAAAAAAAAAGAACGAAAAAAAAAAAGGATGTTGGCTATGTCTCCTCTCCCGCCTTAGCCCAAATTTTCTCCGACGCACTTCACATCACCTTTTCGCGAAAAACAGTCACGAGTAGATTCCGCAGCTAAAGCAAAGCAATATTTGGCGCCATGCATGCGTTACCGAGGCAGTCGTGTTTATTCAGAAGATTAAATCGTAGCCTCAGCTAACAAACATTTTTCTCGATTCACAAATTCTCTCTAATTGTGCTCGTAAGAAGAGCTTCAAGAAAAATGCGAACGCCACAATTAAATAACCATGTTAAGCCTAACTGCACTCTTCACACAATTTCACGCATTGAATTCGAACTACGTGTACCGGCACAAAAAAAAAAAAAAAAAAAAAACCTAGCGACGCAAGCGGCGACTCACTTACTCGCGCCAAGAAACGATTTTCTCGCAAACATGCGCGAAGTGAGGAGCGCAAGAAAGCTCTCTGCGCCGAACAGCACAAGTGACTAATGTTAGCTTAACATGACGAATACAATACGCACTTTGCAAATTAATGACGGCGTTCTTACCAATAGCAGCCGCCAAGCTGAGAGGCACGCGAAACAAGTCAAGACCACGAAGCACGTTATCGCGCATCTTTTATCGCGTCATCCTGCAGCTGTCCGTACTTCATTGCATTAAATGAACACGGAGCGTGACAACGTTGCCGTCGCGTCGACGCCATTCTGCACTACTCTCGCACCCGATACCCGATTCATGTCCGATCCTGCCCGACGATATAGAACCGTCCAATCGCAGGCGATAAAGATAAATTCAGAGCCGCATTGCGACAAGTAGACGCATGGTACTAAAGACAAAAGGTACTAAAGTAGACAAAAGGTACTAAAGTAGATAACAAGTACGCGCGTTCCCTTGAAGATAGAAAGTGATGTGTCGCCCTCTCACGGCCGGCATGAAGCTGCGTAGCACCGCCGCTTTTGGCCCGAGTGACCACTCTTGTAATTTGTATGTTACTCTATGGTGGACTGTCCATTTCGGCCGTTGCTGATTGGCTAGAGTTAGGTGGCGAGCCCGCCCCATTTTCCGGTTCTTCTTCCGCAACGTCATTTTGATGTCATGAAACTAATGAGGGACGGAATGCGCTTCCCTGAGGCCGTGCACAAATTCTGATCGCTGCCTTTACGCGATCAGAATTTGTGCACGGCCTCAGAGATGTTCGCCCAAATGCGGATGTCTGGGCGCTGCGTTCGTTGCGTTGAAGCGTAGTGACCTTCTTCATTTTTCCTCTTTTCAAAGTCACTACGCTTCAACGCAACGAACACAGCGCCCAGACATCCGCAGTTGGGCGAACATCTCTGAGGCCGTGCACAAATTCTGATCGCGTAAAGGCCATTTCACATGACGCAAAACGCAGCGATTTTCAGGCTGCGAATTTGCTCGCAGCGAAAAAAAGGGCTGTTCGCTCTTGCCGCAGCGGTCAGCGGGGAGCGACCAACATGTTGGAAATATTTCGCTCTGTTCGCAGCGGCGGAGCCAGGCCCGTAGCCAGGAATTTTTTTCGGGGGGGGGGGAAACAGCTATTGAAAAACACCTATTTTCATTATCTATCCTCGGTAAAACACCCCCTCCATCCGGATTTCGGGGGGGGGGGGGGAAGAGGGAGGGCCGTGCCCCTAGCCCCCCCCCCCCCCCCCCCCTGGCTACGGGCTTGGACGGAGCGATATTTCGGTCGGGACCCGTCAAAATAGTGCCGGGCTAGCCGAGCCGTTAAAATTGCGTCGACGTTTTTGCTTTTAGGGATGGCCGTGTTTGCGTACTTTAAAATTAATTTAGATTGGAAAGTGCTCTTCAATGACAAAACATGCGTGTTCATCGTTACCGTTCGTGAAATTTAATATTATCATAATGCACAGTTCTTTACATTACGTTTGAAAATTTGTGAAGTGTCTGCCGCAAAGAAAGGCAGCAAGCAACGTTTTTCGCCGCGCCAGTCGCAGAGCGAAAATTGCAGACCATTCGCTGCCCACGTGAAACGAAACCGCCATTAGCGGCAGTTACGAACAGAGCGAATGGAGCGATTTTTTTCGCTGCAATCGCAGCATGTGAAACAGCCTTAAGCCATCGAATAAGGTTTAATGCGGCCGCCCGTCTAACGCACCTGTGAAGGTCGGTACGCATTCCCTGCATCGTTCTCAAACATCTGGGACACATCCATATGCAAGTTCAGACTTGACAAGTTCCTATCATCTGTAGATTTCGTCCACTTTCTTCTTACGCTGAGCACAGTGGCGTAGCCAGGGGGTGGCACACCGGGCACGTGCCCCCCCCCCGCCCCCCCCCCCGAAATTTTTTTCGCCGTGGCATACATAGCGAAAAATAGCCACTTCAAGGAGGTGCCCTCCCCGAAATCAAGGAGGTGCCCCCCCCCCCCCCCCGAAAAAAATTTCTGGCTACGCCCCTTGCTGGGAATGTGCTGGCGGGTTTGGTGCATCGACGTGGTCAAGAGCACACATCCCGCTCACCGCTTTTTCGAGTAACTGAAAACGCATTGCCGAAATGGACTGTGGACATCTCCTTTAGATGGACACATCGAGAATAGCTCCCCGAAAGTTCTCGTATCTTTCTCTCCTCCAGAACTCTCAAGAGTATTTTCTGAGCTCAACACAGCGGCGCCCTACAGCCTTAAAGGGCGACGATCCAACTCGCTGGATAGCATATTCGTGGAGCCTTGGGCCCAGGGGCGTAGCCAGAAATTTTTTTCGGGGGGGGGGGGGGGCACCCCTTGATTTCGGGGAGGGCACCTCCTTGAAATGGTCATTTTTCGCTATGTATGTCATGGCGAAAAAAAATTTCGGGGGGGGGGGGGGGCACGTGCCCGGTGTGCCACCCCCTGTCTACGCCACTGCTTGGGCCTGCTACATTGTGCATAGATAAATAAAATGAATCAGTAATATATATCGATGGGTTAATACACTTTTTATCCTTACATTGTGACTCGAGTAATCGATAAATAAATTGAGAAGTAAAGGCAATTTTAAACTTAGAATAACCGATAGCTGAGCTGGTTGGTAGATATCCATGTTAAAACGACACGACGTGAAAACACACACACAAGAGAGAAGTTAAGAGAGTGACCAGTTATCTCTCACGTAGACCATCACGCGCAACTTACTGGTAGGTATTACCTCTTGCCTGGGAATGCGAAGATAAGTACTTTAAATTCGGAGCACTTTACGGGCCCGGGCTGTCCTAACTGTCATCGTATGCTCTCATGGTATGCTGTCGTAGCTAACGCAGGCAAAAGTACGTATAGCATAGCCATCTGTAGCATATTGAGCACTCGCTCGCGATAAGAAGTCTACTTCCTCTTGTTCTTCGAGCACCTTGATGACGATAATAAGTGCGGTGAAGTTCAGGGGCCCCGGCTGTGGTATGCTGTGGTCGCTTGGCGTAACACAGGGAAAACCACGTATAAAAAATAGACAAAAAGAAGGAAGCGAACAAGAGAAGGAGAGAGAAAGAAAGGAAGAAATAGTAAGAAAAATACAAAGAGTAAGAAAAAGAAAGAAATACATAAAGAGAGATGAAGAAATCAATAGAAACAGTAGGGGTGTGCGAATATTTCAGTTTCGAATTCGAATCGAATAATACCGGATCGAATAAGTCCATTCGAATTTCGAATAGCTTGTATTCGATATTTCGAATAATTCGGCAGGACGAATGTCTGAAACCAGACAAAGGACAATGGTGCAACTTGGCTAGGTCGGGCTCGGTCGGCAGGGTCGGTGATCTTCCCTGCAACAGCAACCACCGTGAAGATCAGGCTATCTCACCAGACGACATCGACAGCTGCGGAACTTGCTGCTCTACGAAGCGCACTTAAAGTAATTCACCACCAACAAGCCAAGAAATGGAGCGTGTTCACGGATTCCAAGGCAGCATTACAGTGTTTGATATTCGCCTTACGTCGGGCACCTCATGAACAACTAGTGTTGGAAATCAGAGAGCTCCTCCACCACCTCTTCATCCAAGGACATGACATCACGTTTCAGTGGCTTCCAAGTCACTGCGGCATATTGGGCAACGAACATGCCGACGCAGCTGCTAGATCTGCGCACGAAGACGGTATTGATGAAGCCATCCCTTTTTCAAGGACTGATGCTGCCATGAAAATACGAGCGATTGCAAATGAAGATGTTAAATCCCTGTGGAACGCAGCAAGTTTACGGCACACGCGTCTGCATAGGCTGGACCCGTCTCGTCGACTTCGGCCTCCGTCCGGACTCTCTCGACTCGAGACAACGGTGCTTTGCCGACTGTGGCTTGGTGTCTCTTTTACCAAATCTTTTGCCCTCCGAATCGGCATGGGAAGACAGTGCTGCTTGCGACCATTGCGGCAGCGATGAAACTATTGACCACGTGCTTTGTCATTGTCCTCGCTACAGCGCGCATAGACTGCCGCTAGCTGCTGTGTTGGCCCGCCTTGACGACAGACCCTTGTCAGAACAGACAGTGCTCGAATGCCGACGCGAACTGTCTTCACAGAGAAAGTCAGTCAAGGCCTTACTGAACTTTTTGCATGGCAGTGGCCTATTGAATAGGCTATAGCGCCCTGCCCTCTTTTTCTTTTTTTTTATTCGCGCGTCTACGCTCCTCATCACTTTCCTTTTCCATCTTTCTTTTCCCTTTCCCCCCTCACCTTAGTGCAGGGTAGCAAACCGGATGCTACACTTTTGGTTAACCTCCCTGCCTTTCTCTCTTTTTATTCTCTCTCTCTCTCTAAGGTCCCCAAAACAGCCTCTGAAGATAGAAAATCGGGTGCGTTATTCTCTCTCGGCTTTCCACGTTTCTTTTTTTTTATGGCGCTCTTCGTGACGAAAGAACGGTGATTCACGTGACATGATTAGGGCACATACTCTCGATTGGCCCATATACGCGAGATATCCGTTGTGAATGGTCTCCTACCCTGCTTTGCTATGCATTCGCCTGCCCGTTCTGTCTCACCTCGCATGATCATCGTGCGCGATGAACTGATTTCGCTCCATTTTGTCAGTTGCCAACTGCGCAAGCGAAAATAACAGTGTAGCCGAAAACCTTGAAATCCAGATAGGCTGAACACTTCGATCACGTTCTACACATGCTTTGTGGTTAAATAAGTGTCGAGGAGATATCGCCTGTAAGAAATGTAGTGAAAGCGCGAGCGAAACCAATGGAAGAGGCGCCGCATTATTTGATTCTTGAACGAACTCTTTACAGCGAAGACGATGCAGCTCTCCAGAAAAAAGGCCAGCCCGCTTCCACGGTTTTTGTATATATTTTTTTATTACGATAACAATTATATGGACACTATGTACAGGTTTTCATAGTCGCCGTCATGTTCCTTATAAAGTTGAGATAGTTAACTTTGGTACGCCCATCGTATGCTGTACCCCAGAGTAAAAGCTCGCGAGCGCTAGCTAGGAACACGGCTGAAGCATATGTATGAAACAAGCTGCCCATCTCCATCGCACGGAGAGTGCATGCGATAACATCACTCCGCGGGCGAGGCATGCCGTCCATTGCTCCTCAATCAGAAAAAAAGCCCTGTCCGTCTTTCACCGGACGAAGGAGTACGAACGGACGCCGGGGTAGGGGGCGCTGAGTAACTGGAGCCGCAAATGTGAACTTTGACTATAAGGATGCGGTCGCGATCGCTGGCGCGCGCCTATCTCGGCGTAATGCGTCGAAGGGAATACGGCTTGTATTCCCTTCGACGCACTATGATCTCACTGCTTTGTGCTGTGACCACTGATACGATAAACTGCACGTAAACCGCTTTTTTTCCGGGAGTGGTCGTATTCCCATACACCAGCGTTTTGAGGTTTCGCAAGATTGGATGAAAGAGACTTCGCTGCTGGCTTAGTTCGTTATAACATTAAGACATGTTGCTATCGCATTCACTGCTTCGCCTTTTCAGGGAAACAAGATTTTTTTTTTTCAAAATTGAAGGGACAATTTCTTTTCCCACCAACTCTTGAATCTTGAATGTACCCCCCCCCCCCCCCCCCTCCGCGCCGCGCCGCCGCCGATCCGATGAGCCCCGCGCCGTTGACGCGCCGCCGCCGTAGGTGGAAACACCGGCGCGCCGCCGCCGGCAATATTGGCACCGGCGCACAGGTCTAGAGACAACGCAAGTCTGCGGCGAGGGTAGCGAGGCTTTCGTGACAACTGCAGCGACCGGGAACCGACGGAGCGACTGCACGATTTAAGCGAGACTTCCTCGAACGAGCGCACGCGCTTATATGAAATGGGGGAGGGAGAGGAGGAAGTGGGTTTACAGGCTGCCGCGCGGGGGGGTGGAGAGGAGAGAAGGCTACCAAACGCCTGTCTAAACTCCCGCGTAAAGGAGGAGAGTGCGTGGCTGCAGCGCGGGGGAGGAGGAGAGAAGGCGACCGAACACCTGCGTAAAGGAGGAGAGTGGGAGATAGAGTAGGCGCATGCGCAGTAAGGGTGGTCAGGCCGCATACGATCACCGGATTCATCTCCGCTCTAAGCTGCTTCGCACCTAATAACGAGGTAGTTGTTTCTGGCGACTGCTTATGCTGATGCATGAGTCGAGGAAGTGTGTCCTAATACTCGTAGGTAGCGTTCAATGTGTTTATGGTGGATGCAGTACCGCGTAGAGGGTCAAAAAACGAGTCCAGTAATATCCGAATCGCTGGAGCGTGCCGGGTAAATTTTGTGCCTCACAGCACAATACGTAGAGGAAAATTGAGAAGCAATCCACTGGATTTCGCAAACCACCTAGTCAGACGCAATTCTTGTTTCAATCAAGGTCAAGGTGTCAAAATGCTCGAGCGGAACAACAACAACAACAAGAATCATTGTCGGAATTCAGAAATGTACACAAAGCTTACGGACAACATCACGAGAAATGCGCTTGCGGGCAGTCAAGACTGCTCATCCCCTTCAACAACGTCGGAAAGTCATAAGACTACCCAAACGAAACGCTGCTTTGCGCGCTGACAGGTATGGTGAGCACGGCTGAAATTCAGGACAGCTGCTATATTCTCGTCGAAAAACTAGTGCTGGTCTCGCAGGGACGCAAGACCTCTGCCGTGTATATTCTCCCCGTGTATTTTTCAACCACCGCTTTTTTCTTCCAATTGAGTAATCGCTTGCCTAGAAAGAAAACGTGATGGCCCTAATTTCACGAAAAGAAAAGTAACAGGACTTCACATATATTCGTTCATGTTAATGTAGGAATTTCGCTCGAATTAACACTTTGCTTGATCGCAGAGAATGACGGTGTGGCTACTGTGTCGGTGAGTGCGGAAAAGTGTGAGCGTGCGTGCATCTCAGAAAAGGACATCAAGACACTGGCCACTATTGGCTCTCAGGTACGTAAGTGTTATAAGTCATATAATTAGACACCCACCCCTAAATGGCATGAACTGATGGAGGAAAATAGTGCTGTAAAGAGTTGTTAAAGACGACACTCCGTGGTTCATGACCTAGTTAAAAGAAGCAAAATCCGACACGAACGAACAAAGAGCGTATGAAATGCTGCTACCGAATAGTAATGGTATTGCGGACGCTGCGCCACTAGAACTGCAAAAGAAGGTACAAAATTTAAGCAAGTTTCGCCTGCGCAGCACACACACATAGCTGCTGTCGATGTTCTCGGGAATTTCTTAACAGGACTATATGGGACAAAAATGCGTTCCGTGCCAGAACAAGAACACGTGTCAGGCCATTAAGCAGTCAAGCTACGCAACACACTCATAAGCGACCACAAATATTCGCTAGGAGCAAATTTTCTCGACGAGTGCAGGCGATCATGACATTACCTTTGGCGTTGAAAGTACAGTGGTAAATATTGCAAACGAAATCCATTGATCACGTTCAAGAGGAGGAAATGTCGTCTTTGTACTGTGCGATGTCAGTGCACGTTAAAGAACACCAGATGGTCGAAATTTCCGGAGCCCTCCACTACGGCGTCTGTCATAATCATATCGTGGTTTTGGGACGATAAACCCCAGATATTATTATTAGTATTAGTAAATGTCGTCTTTTGCAGCTTCCAAAGACCCGAGCGTTCAAGATGTAATGCTTATTCATTTGTCTTGCCTATGTCTTTACATAGATTGAGAAGACGTACACAACACCACAAGACATGGAGTGGGCGTTCAGGGACGGAAAATTCTTTTTGCTGCAGGTGAGGAACTAAAGCGCTAGACTTACTTCTAGCCGCACCACAATGCGCTGTGTTATTTTCAGAGCCGGCCCGTGACAACATTCCTCAGGGAGAGTGACTGCGAGATGGTGCACGAATTCGACGAAGGTGTTAAGTCGGCAAAAGAAATCTTGACCAAGGCAAACGTTTCGTAAGTGTGCGGTATTTAAACAGGCTTGATCCACCATCTGTGGCATTTAATCAAGAAGAAATATCGGCCTTGTGGTTAAACTAAATTATGAAGGGCAAGTGAGAGTTTTCGAAAGTGAAGCGTCGCCAGAGAGTTTGGTAGAGACCTGTACGTGTTACGGGCAAAAAGTAAATCATTATGATGAAGACTACGTTAGTGAGAAATCTAATTGAAGTTACCAGTTACCGCCTCACGACAGTAACCGGCGAACAAAGGTCAGTCGCTACCCCGTGTAAACGAAAAAAAATCACAGCATATCCACGAAGTGAATGATGGTGAGTGGGCGAAGCTCGGTGGGATCATTCGGGTAACCGTGAATCCCCCCCGTACATTGCCCACTCGATCATGCAAAGACGTGACAACACGTGTCACGTCTTTGCATGATCCTGGGTGTTCGATCGTGAGCTGGGCACGAGCGTCGCCGACTTGTGTTCCGGGCGCTCCCAGCCTCAGCGACAACGCCAGTTCGCGTTCCACGACAGAGGAAGACGATGCCACCTACTCAGACGCCGAAGACCACACCAGTGCTCGACGCAACGCCTCGCCTCCGCATGCATCGCCACAGAACGCTGCTGTGAGTTGTGAAAGCCACGCGTCCTTGTCTATGGGTTGTGCTGCCGTCAGTACCGGAGCCACCGCATGCTCCGCAGATACCGGCTGCCCTGGTTTTTCATGCGACTCACACGAGAGCACTGTAGAGCTGACTACCTCCTCTCTGGTGACGTTCACCTCACCGTTGATCACGATGGAGTCCACCTCCGGTGCTCGACTCGGAGTACCGCGTCGGCCCGACGATCCCAATTATAACAGCGCCATCTATCCTCTTTAATCGTCAACTATATGAAAGCCACTAACGCCATCTAGTGATATTATTTCCAAGGACATATACACACGACGCCATCTAGTGAGCAATTCTTAAAACTAGCTAGAAGTGGCTACTACAACATACTATTACAGAGGAGGGAACGACCCACACCCTAAGGAGCTTCGCCTCTAAAAGAAACCATTGCAAAATACGCAACGTGGTGCCCACATCCATAGGTGCGCGACCTGCCCTCGTGATGAGCAAGCTAATAGCGCTAAGGTTTGCTTATCAAAACATAGGCATCCATGCAGTTCCCGTGTTCAGCTGTTGCGACCATGCAACAGTTGTTCGCGCTAAACACAAATGCTGAAAGTGGCATGTCCTGCTACTAGCTTGTCGTTCGAATAAAGTTACGGTCACATTCAAGTGTTCAGGGAAAAAAATGCAAGTACGAATTACTGACTGTTACAGAGAAAAACAATTAATCCATGAATTGCAAATACACGAAAAACGTAGCATTTATGCAAGAAACCGATTACATGTAATCTATCACGCACAGCTTTGAAGAATGAAATCGAGAGTTCGACGGAAACCCGTCTGGTCGGGACGAAACATAATCAATAAAAAGCAAACACCGACCAAATAAAAGTTTTAAAAGAAACGACGTTTCGGCTTCCATACGGAAGCCTTGTTCACAATGAAGCTTCATTGTGAACAAGGCTTCCGTATGGAAGCCGAAACATCGTTTCTTTTAAAACTTTTATTTGGTCGGTGTTTGCTCTTTATTCAGCTTTGAAGAATATAATATCTCATTTACTGCCACATCAATCGTTCGGGAAAGAAGTACCGTTCAAACCTGCGTCTATGCATGAAACGAGGCCCAGCGCTCAAATTCTAGAAAATAACGACGTGCTTTGCTTGGCGTGATACGGTTTTGGTGAACCAGGATAAATCGTGCGCGCCTACACCCAGAGAGACCTGATCGACCTGATCTTCGCGCTGTTAGCCACGATGAATCTGCACCAACTCACCCACTTTTCCATCTTACTCATCGACAGGTTGCGACCCGGCACGGTATCCGCTCCAATCATTTCGATCACCGCGTCGCCTTTGGGCATGCTCATCTGAGAGTTGATATC